>VFFE01007231.1:1306727-1397066 GCA_008921705.1 Burhinus oedicnemus | reverse complement strand
GGGGGGGGGGAGAAAGGCTAAACGTCTATCATTCTCAATGCAAATAAAAGAAATAAAAATTAAACTAAACTAAAATAAATTAAATTGAAACAAAACAAAACAAAACTAGCATCTAGACCCCAACTGCAGTCTTAGTGCTCTGGCAAAACTGCAACACAACACTCACCACAATGGAAGTCAAATCCTCACTTTCAAACCGACCAATTGCCAGTTCCATTGACCTGTACATGGCTGCTGAAATTCGCTGAGTGATCAGTCGGTTCAGGTCTATTGACCTACCTAGAAGCTAAAGAAAAAAACGCTATGAAGTTTTGAACTGAAAGTCAAATTACAAGACAAGCTGTACAAGGACTATGGGATTCCACAGATTAACAGACTCTCACATGGTGAACTTGCATTCCAAACACACATCAACAAAGCAGATGGACAAAAATTATAAATTCATTAACAATGAGGTACTACAACTTACATCCCAATTCTCAGAAAAAAATGTAAAATCACATGTTGCACTTCCATCTAAGTATTTATATAGCCTTTTATGCTTCCATGACATTGTGCAGACAACATATTGAAAACTAGTGAAAGACATTACTAGGAAGACAACGCTACCAACCCTGAGATTCTTATTTGGCTTGTGTTTGCTTAACTGCAACAGACATTTGCATTAAACCAGGATCTTTTAAGTTTTTTTTAATTTATCCTTCATATGACAAAAAAGCCGATCCCAAATGTCAGTTATGCCACTTAGAAGACAGAACATATAGCACAGGAAGAATTTTATATACCTACATAAATCAACCCTATTGGAAAATTGCCAAGCAACTCAAATACAACAGAGCATGAGTTAACTCACTTGGACATGTCTCTGTTTCAGCAGTGTCTCGTAGCGGTTGGACTGTAGCAACTGAATGGTTGCGCCCTGATTCTTGCATTCTGAACGCAATCGTTTATCCAGAAGCAGGCTATTAAGAAAGGAAGAAAGCACTTAAAGTATATTAGACAGGAAAGCAGAGCAGAAATGCATGAATAAAAGTTCTCTCCTGGAATAGCTACCTGCCAGCCATTGCCTTGTAGTACGCAAATATTTGGTCTGCCAGCTTGTAGACAAATTGGTCAAAACACAGGTTTACCTTGAGGGGAAAAAATTGTGCGTTTAGAGATACTTAAAATTGAAAGAGGGGAGCTTATCCAAGACCTCCCACTGTTTATCAAACATAATTAAGAAAGTTAATGCATCCAAATTTTCCAGTACAAGAGAAGATGGCATTCAGTTTTCAGCATTAACGTGAGGCATTTTGCAGAGGTCTACAGGTTTCCTCACAACATATCACCCAACCAGTTACCCATCTTCTGGTCTTTGTTCTCAGTTTGTTTATTATCTCCAGCTGTTCTGAATCTCTTATAATAGGTCTTGGCCCTTAGCATTATTTTCACATTCAGGTACAGACTATTTTTCTCCAGTAGCTAAGGTTACTTTACCTCTGCCTCGATCTCATCATAGAGGAACTGCTTCTTAAATTTAGTAAGTGCATAATGAGCACTATCATTATAAAGGTCCAAAGAATACAGAACATACCTGAATGAAAAAGAATAAAAAAAAGTTATATGTCTATCGAAATTATGATTCTTTACGATAGTGCAGTCAAGATATTGTAAGCCAGCCAATATTGTAATCTACATGTGGTTCATGCAAACAGGATCACTTTTTTTGGTTGAGTTCATATATAAAGTATCACAACTTCTCCTTTAAGAAAGTCTTTTGTTAGTTCAAGAAATTGTGTAGATAAGTTTACAGCCTGAAACTTGTTTTCTAGATGTAGCTTTCCATCAAAATGGAACTATGCTTTTACCACTATGCATTATATTTGACATCTTTGAGGACTAAGTAAGGAGAACTCACTTGGGGAACAACATATTTGGCTAGTGCAATGACACTTATATGAAAGGTTTCATATTTCAATTATTCACTTCAAAAAGAAAACTTTCAGAATCTGGAAACTGACAAATGTAAAAGGAAAATTTTATAAAGGTTTAGAATACCTTCTCTGTGACTGCTTGTTAAAACCAATTAAAGCAGTAACATTGTAATAAGGAATGGCAATTGTTAAGAATAATCATTCAGTGGAAGAGCACAAGTAGTTCTTACTCCATCATTGATGCCTCTTTGGTCTCCAAGATATGGTCCGTCAGAATCCAAGGCATGGACATCTCAATGGGAAACTGAATTCTTCTGCCCATGGTCAGCTCTAAGAAGAATTCCCTGAACCACAGCTGGGACAGATCACAGCATTGCTGCAGGGTTTCTTTCAGAATAAATAAGGAAGAATTACACTTCTTATAGAAATACATGAAGAACAATACAACTGTGATTCGGATGATGCAATGTTAAACAAAAAAAGCAGGCGTGAGTCACTAGAGCTATACATAGGCCAAATATGTAAACCAAATTCAAAACATAAAGCCCACAACTTTTTCATAAGAGTTTTAAACTCCACGTTGGCCCCTCAAAGTGGTGCCTTATTACAGAAAAAAGTGTGGAAGTGGACCAGACTACAAGTTAAACAGAAAAACTATGTACACCGGTAAAGGGGGATTTCTAGCTTAATTTCTCAGTTGGGGGCTGAGTCGTACACTGAACTTGGGAAGCATCAGGCAAAGGCGGCACAATTGTACCAGATGCACCAGTACCATCTCTCCCTCTGGAGGACTGAATCACTCCACATGTTCCTGTTGATTAGATGGGCAGGAAATGACAGACAGACGTGTGAAGGAGGGATTAAAACAAAAAGTTTCTAAGGCTGCTGTCAAGGGCGTGAAGGTGTGCTTCCCACCTCTCCAGAAAACACTCAGCACAAGCCTTCTTTTGCAGAAGGCTTGAAAACCAAAACTTTTTTGGAATGAACTTTTTACATTAAGATCTTCAGAAGACCTTTTGAAGTGCTGTTCCCCAGTAGCATTATGACTGACATTAACAGGCTCCCCCGTTTCTGAGGGTAAAGGAGTCCGGCAGCAAAACAAAAATGAAAGACAACACAGCATGGTGATGACAAAGACTAAATACATTCAATGTCAGTAGGTGAATTCTTTAGGACAGCATGTTTCCGATTACAATTAACTAAATAGTAAGAGTAGTGAAATGACATCAAATTTACCACAACAGAGAATTTGTTTCCTCTGTACTTAAAACAAAAACAAAAAAAATTCCCCCAAAACCCAAAACACAAAAACTACTTCCTTTTAAAAATTTCAATGTGTATAGGCTTATCTGTCCCTTGTTTATATAAATACGTACATTAAAAAAAATAGAAAAGGGAGGTAGCAATATGAAATTTGACGCATTATAAACAAATGTATAACAAGTCAAAATAAAAATCCCACCACAATACTGAATATCAAGTCTCAGAAAAAGTTTGGACAGACCAAGGCTTTTGATAAATAAACCAAAGGTAAGTTGACTTAGGCAATCGGAAACATTTTTCCAGGTCGTGTTAGAGGTGTTAGGACATGCTAAGCTGGACACTGATCATCTACATATCTTACCACTGAAATTTATCAAATGAGTGTAGAAGAAAGACTCGCGATGGAATTTTTCTATGTCCAATATGGTGGGCCCCTCAAGGCTACTTCTCAAGGTTTTCTTGGAACCACTTTTGTCAGCAATGAGGGACTCTAACATAGTTCTCACCATGTAAAGCTGTATCATTAAAGGAAACAATTGTGGTGGAAAGGGGGGGAAAAAAGGAAAATACACATGGTACATTAGTTGAGCAACACTGAGAATTACTATCAGTAAGCGACTGCTCCACTTCAAATTGAAAACTGGCACTGTGTGGGTAAAAGCCTTTCAGGCGAGAGGAACAGATGCAACACTAGCCTACGCACCAGCACAAATGCCTACCCATGCCAAAGGGACCTCCACTGACACTTAGCAGCAGACCATTTGCAGTGGAACAGTTCACATCACCACAAAAAGTAAAAGTAATAAGTAATGTCTTACCACCAAAGTTTAAAAGAGGCGGATAGATGTAGGACTGCCTCAGAAACTTGTGTGTCACATGCAATAGCTTTTCCAATCCCAGAGACTTGAGCTGCTTCAACAGCTCAGCAGAGTTTAAGGACTCTGTCATAGTGCGAACCATGTAGAGCTAAAAACCAACAGACAGGGGCAGGCAGGGGAGAGAGAATCCGTTAATAAAAACACATGGGTAAATAAGGAAGGGGAAACAGAAGCAGAGAAAACGTGTTAGTTTGTTAAAAATGAAAAGCAGCACAGTAAGCATGCAGAGGAGGACACACAGAAAGGTTTCTTTGTTCAGAATAATCAGTGCAATCCGCTGCTCTCTCAAGCGAAGGGAGAAGTTCCCATTCAATTTAGAGGATACTCAGAGAGCCATTAGCTTCTCAAATGATTTTGCAAAGATTTCCAAGTATTACCAATTCATAGACAGCCATTTTAGAACTGCACAAAACTGAGAAAAACCTATCAGCCGAGACAGACAAGTGTGCCAGCCCAAGAGCAGAAAAAGCAGACAGAACCATATACTCTAAACAGCCTGTTCCAGCCACTGAAACGAAGCCCTTAAACATACCAAGCACAGGAGAAGCACACTGATGGTGATATTTAATTTTCTCCCACAGAAAATTAGAAATCAAACCCTTTTTTTCCAATTCTGAAAACAAAATCTTTATTAAATTCATCTTACCACAATTTAAGCAACTTTTTATTTCCCAAGATTATTATCCGTGCATGCTCTCTTCCCCAGAGATTTTAGGTATTAAAAGATTGTCTTTACAAACTACAGTTGCCTTCAATTTTTCACCCGAAGTGCTTAGTACCTCATTTTCTCAGATGAGCTATGAATACCAGACCATACACTCTCCAAACAAATCCACAAACAAAATAAAAAAGAGAATTATATGGCGGTAACAAGAACGAGCATCTAGGTATGGGATTTCAGTGACTACCACAGAAAACACACTTGAAATACCTCTTGTTTTAGCGGCAGCAGCAGATTAAATATATTTTAGGGAGCAGTTTTATCATTCATTACTGAACAGTAAGAGGGATCTTGTCAGAAGTCAAATACTCTCCCTTATTTTACAGGCAATCATTTATACTTTAAATATGTTTTAAAACTACATAGACATCTATTGAATAATGGGATTTAACAAAAAAAAAAAATCCACCAGCCATACCAGAGATGGGAGTCAGTCAAGAAACAATTCAAATAGTTCAAAAATATTAGTTAAAAAACATTGGGAGCTCAATGAGAAAATATTTCTTCCCAGGAAGCCAAATTAAAGAGATTGAACATGTGGAAAAATTACGCATCAGAGTAGAAAGTGACAGCAACAGAGGATTTTGGTTAAGTATATATAATTTTGTAAATATAAATCTAATCAGAATAGACTTTTAGCTTTAAAAATATCATAAACCTGCAATTTTTAAATAGCTCAGGCCAGAGAGAAAACATTTCATGCAATAATTGTTGACAGATATCACAACCACTAGACAGGAAAATACCTGAGTGCTGGAGGGTCCCACTGCACGCCTTGGGACTTTGATGTCAAAACCACTTTTGGGGTCCTTCTCTCCCCTTAGAGCTGGGTCATTGAACGGCTCGTGACCGGCTTCCCAGTCACATACTGTCTTTCTGATGGCCTGCAAAACACTGAACACAATTCACACTACTTCAGACCAGTACGCGCCCAAGTGCACCGATGAGAACATTTTACTTTTTTTTAGCACTCTTCGAAAAGCACAGAAACTTTGCAACAGCATTCAGGAGCTCAGGGTGATTCAGAGCAGCCACATGATTTCACGAACAACTTCAAGAATGCCACATCCATGAAACAATCGCTCCACGCTGTTTATCAAAAAGAATAGTCCAGAGCCCTTCTCCTCTGTCAGAAGAAAGTTGACCTCTGAAACTGGTTCACCAGAGACAAAAGTCACAAAAGTCAAGAATTCACCTCTGAGATCCTTAGCAAGCACATCAAAGCCATTTTGTTGTCCTAAACCACAAAAAGCAGATCATTCAATCAAACCAAAGCAGATCATTAAACAAACTAAAGAGAGACAATTCTTGCTTGCAGAGAAGCAGCAGAATTCTGGTTTCCAGCAGAACTCCAGAATTCAGCTGGACTTTGTACTAACAGCTTCAGACTCCTAACTCCAGATACTGGACTGGACTTCATATACTTGTCAGAAACACAGCCAGCCATATCCTGTGGTGTGCTGAATGATCAAGCAAATGTCTCCTCCCAAATCTGAGCAGGTAAGAAAGTAATACTTCCCTATCTCATGAAAGTCCCTGGGACAAAAAGACTCTCCCTGCAAACTTGATAATTCAGACTAATTTGTTTTTGTAATTTGTTTGCAGTAATTTTTAGCCTATGACTGTATTTTTGTGGCAGTCAGAACATTTAGCAATAGCCTAATTAGCCAAAGACTTTCACCTCTAAGAGCTTTGCAATGAAATGTCAGAGTAAACAAATGCTAAACCAGTCAAGATTCGAAGCAAACAATTAGGGACAAAAAGATAAGGTCAGGAAATGACACCAATCAGTGTGGGCAGATGGAGCACTTGGAAGAGAAGTTTAAGGCTAACATGCCAAAAAGCAGCAGAAGCTGAGAAAGAAGGCAGGATGCTAAAAGCGCAGAGGTAAGACTATGGGGTGGCATGTAAACATGAGGCACAAGGAGAGGAAACACTGGAATCATATGGAAGGTGAACAGTAACACCTTTCTTCAAAATAAAAATACTAGTCTTGCTTTCAATATTATAGTACTTATCTTTCCTTAAAATAAAAATAAACGACAAGGAACACAAGACTTCCTGCAGTAGTCCTAAGGGACTAAAGACAGCCTGGACTCTCACCGTAGCCATGTTGGCAGCCATTAATGTTTTACTTCAGATTTCTTCAGCTTCCAATACATATTCAACCAAGCTAACTTTGAGTACCAGACAGACTAGTAGGGGAGTACAGACTTAAAGAGGCAAAATTTAACAGCTGTGCAATTCTGCAACAAATTTGGTAAGATTTGGGGGAAAGATTATAGGAGAAGATGAAAACAAGAATGCTACCTCTGAATGACATTTTTCTTCTTTTTAATGGCTTGTCTTAACGGCTCTCTAAGTGTGACCTGGGCAAAGTCCTGAAGAGCTGCATAAATGGTATGCCGAATGGCATGATTGAAAACACTTTCCATCCTTCCCATCAGTACCTGAAGACCTTTGATCATGGCAATCACCTGCAAAAAAACATTTGTGTATTTTTCTTATTTTCTTGGCATAATTGTTTAAAAAGGCCTTTTTCAAATACAGAAAATGAGAAAAGGGGAATTAACGAGTTCCAAAAGATAAAGGATAGTTTTCCTGTGCTCCTCCTACATATTGAGTAGAGGAAAACATGCTCTTTCAGAGTCAACACAGGGCATGCTGTCTTTTTGCACTGGGTGTAGAAAATGCTTATAGACAATGTTCTCCTTTGCAGAGAATTAATCTTTGGAAAATCACTGTAAAAAAAGATTTATCTTACCTCAACCAAAGCAAACTTCTCCTCACTAGTATAATTATATCTTGTTGCTCTTTCATACTCTTCCGCATTGTCAGGACAATCTTTATTAGAGTATTTGTCAGTTGGGTGTACCAGCTTCCATGAATACTGCAGTTCACACAGCAGAATAGGGAGAAAAAAGATGGGAGTAAAAAAAACAGGCCTGAGAAATACAAAACATAGCTGGACACTAATAACATGCTTTAAGAAATACTCTGGTGTTTTCAGGAATATCTGAAAAATCATAGAATCATAGAATCGTTTAGGTTGGAAAAGACTTTTAAGATCATCCAGTCCAACCATTAACCCTACTCTACCAGGTCTGCCACTAAACCATGTCTCTAAGCACCACGTCTACATGACTTTTAAACACATCTAGGGATGGTGACTCAACCACCTCCCTGGGCAGCCTGTTCCAACGTTTGATAACTCTTTCAGTGAAAAATTTTTTCCTAATGTCTAGCCTAAACCTCCCCTGGTGCAACTTGAACCCATTTCCTCTTGTCCTATCACACTATTCATACTATTCTCAAAACCTGCCTAAATTCTGAAACTACTATCTAGTGGAAATACCAAACAATAATTTGCCTAACATTTTCTTGAAAACCAGTGGTCCTGTATTACCTCAAAAAATGCAATACACACTCAGCAGGTAATGCATTTCAGAGTATTTTTTACTGAGAAAATGCTAGTGTAGGCAAAAATTTCTTCTCCACTTCAAGCACGAGAAACACAGCGGCACCTCAGAGCATAACAAAAAAAATCCATCACACCCACACACAAAAAGAGGAGCTTCCAACTTGGCCAGATATTCACATAAAGAATTCAAAAGACAACTAGAAAACTAGACAGTTTTGGTTTTTTTTTTATGTTTACTAGGCTTAAAGATGTGGAAGTAGCTGTATTATCTGTGACAGTATCATCTGCACAGCACGCATTTCTCTTAAAAACTGCCTTTTCAGTCACTGCAAACACAGCTTAAGATGTTCCTGAGCAGTGTCAGGATGATCTAATATCCATCAGGGTACATCTAGTGGAAAATTCTAGTGACATTCAAATACAATTTTCTCACAGTTTGAGTTTGGCGAATAGTAAGGTCTGATTGAAGTTATCTTTGCATAAGTGTTAGATTACAGAGCAATATAATTTTGGTTACTATAATGGATTAATATTTGCATCAATTTACCTACAGGAAAGAGCATCACACCCTGCAACCTAAGTGCTACAAGGAGGACACTGGGGAAAATATTAAACAAAGATGAAGTATTTTGGGGGCATTAAGTTGACAGGGTTAAGTTGGACATCAAACGTATCCTGAAACTTTTTATCTGAATGTGATACATGTAACAAGGTTCATGGATACTGAGTGAATGCAGAAGAGAGGTAAGTAAGTAGGATACTCCAGATCTGAATAAATTCTCAGTAGGTGGACAAGGAGAAGGTGAACATGAACTTACATGAGAAGTACTTAAGAAAATCCACACAAATCAGAAAGACAAAGAAAAGCAGTGATAATAGGCAAAAAACCCTGCTGTGCTCCTCAGAGAAATTACGTTCTGGAACTGGAAAGATTAAAACAGAGCTAAAAATGAGAAACTTTCTACAGAGATATAATAAAATATATTTTCTACAGAGACATAATAAAACAGTAAGACTGTCACTGTGAAGAGAGAGCCTGACTGCAGCAATTTGCAATGACAGAAATAAAGGGAGCAAGTCTGGGAGTTACAGAGGCCAGAAATAGAAGACAGCAACCCCTCTTAAGGAGAAAAGGAGAACAAGATTTTTCACCAAAAAATACACTGTTGATTTAAATAGCAATAGGATAATACAGGAAAAAGCATGACTCGTGTACTAGCTTTTAAAAGAGGCAGTTAAAAATACAGAACAGAAAGAAAACTGTGTCTCTAGCTATGCCCCCTGTCTCTGCACTGGATTCATGCAGTACAAATGGCTTGATGCTCCCTCAGACATCAGAGGCAGAGGAGGAGCAAGTCTGGCTTCTCTCATACAGTATGTCATCCATTTCAACCCTTCCTAGAACATGCTTTGGTGCAGGTAAGACGTGCAGCTTTTATCTAAGTGTCTGCAGCATAAAAAGGACTCCTGCATCCTCCTCTTCAATTTCTGCCTTAAGCAGTTTCTTACTAGAAAAAACACAGTCACTTTTCTGACTGGCATCTGTTTTTAAAATAAATTATTAAAATAGAGAGAAACAACTCTGCAGGTTCTTTATTTCCCCTCCCCCATCTCCTCTCGAATTTTCTTTTCCCCACATTTACTTTCCTTTTGGCTAAAAGCCTAATCTAAAGCCAATGGGAGCCTTTCCATTCATTTTTGTGTCTTTGGTCAAGATCGTACATGTTTCATTTTACTAAGCGATGATGTCTAAACGTAGCCAGATGAAGCTGTTCTATCACCTCCTGTGTGACTGCATGTTGGTATGGATATTTCTAACAGAATATAATTTTAAACAACTTTTAGAGGAAAATAATGAAATCTTAGTCTACAAAACGTACATATCAGTAGCAACATAAAAACACCTGGTCAAGGGTTGCAGGTGATCACCTATCCATTAAATATAACAAGTTGAATGTACTGTATGAGACTGTACGTGCTACCGGAGCTTCAAAGCAGCAACATTACTCCTAACCTCTGAGAACTTCATGTGCCTTCCTCTGAGAACGTAGTTTGGAGCAGGAGGAGAAAAGGAGTGAAGGAAGAAGGAAGAGGGGAATTAAAGGAACAAAACACAACATACATTTTTCATTCCATTGAAGCAAAGCCTGTATAACCTCACCAAGCTGCCTCTTTTTCATCTGGTTTTATTCCCCAGATAACATACCACTTCCATGACATGCGCACTCCACTGGGAGAGAAGCTGCAGGCCTTGGAGAGAGAGATCAAAGAGCTTCCGATACTCTGCATCTGTTTTTTGAGCTTCCTGTCGACCAGACCCAGTCACCACCTAGAACATTATTAAACAACAAAAAAAAACCCAAACCAAACCTACATCAGAACATGCCATACCCAGCATCCATAGCCAAATTTCTATATACATTTCTTTTAAGCATTAAAACAGCATCAGGTACCAACACCTGCATTCATATCAGCTTTTTCTTCCAGAGACTTACGTAGTTAAACATCACAGATTTTGTTCAAGTGATGGAAACCACTGGTATCCCTAATCACCAAAATATTGTTGCAAATGAATTCAAGACACTAATTATATATATTATATATATGTTATAGGTTCTATATATGTATACATGTGTGCATACATGTGCTTTTTTTTTTTTTAGCTAATCCCTTAACTTTTAGTTTCATTTAAGCTGCTCTAAGCACCCATTTGGAGTAAGGGCTAGACAACCTATTCCAAAAGAGACGTGCTAAAAGTTCTAGGCTATATATCCTAGATAGATAGATAGATAGATAGTTAAGCAGACGAATACTGCAGTTTGTATCACATATCATTATTTTAAATGTAAATAGTGTAAATATCATGCAGACTGGGTACTAGCCCTGCAGCCAGCTTTTCTTGATTCAGGTGATCCAGCTTTGTCATTTACCTAGCCTGAGGTTTACCTGCTCTTCAGATAGTTAACAAAAACTGTTAATCAGTGATGTGAAATTTGCATGAATAGCTCTAATCTCACACACCTCACTGTTGCTGTAACGAGCCAGTTCTGATATGAAACGCATATGGTCTTCTCTGATTTGGATCATCTGCTCACATATATTGTATTGGGGACTGCTGCTGGAAGACGTGCATGTCCATCTGTTTCAGACAAAAAAAAAAAAGAAAAAACCCACCTAAATCAGTTTAGGCAATAAACAGTACAACTGATACTGCAAAGAAAGAACCACAACGCATGACTTTTTAAAAAAATCTTCCTTCTCCTCTATTTGAGGCCTTTCCTCTCCTCACAGCTCTACCTCTGACCCTGCACAATCCATTAGTGATGGACTGCCCTTCTGAGTTCGAACAGCACTTCTTCCAAGTCTTAAAAAAAACCCTTTTTTCTTTTCTTTTCTGTACTTTTTTAAAGGCTGCTGCTATGAAATACAAACCGGCATCTCTCTTCAGGAGCATACACTTAGGGACAGGACTGAAAAGTATTGAAAGGCAGGGCAAAGTGTAAGTATAGGCTGCAAGATACATCTAGCTACCTTCAGATTGTTTTTCATCATTCTTGTTTAACTATGAAGAGCCTACAGTATGCCCCCAACTATAAAAAAAGGCATTATTAAATACTATCAACATGTTATCAAGAGGGACAGAAAAGACATGCTACCAAGAATGTCATGTTAAGCAGCCTCATATTTTTAGTAGCTCAGTAGGCCCACTGCTGTTGATTTTCTCTTAGCAATTACATGCAGGTTATGTGTTTTTTCTGCAGGAATTAAAATGCAAAGCACTACATTCTAAATTCATGTAACTGCATGGAGGGAAGGTCTTGGAGGAGCACGGAAACGTTCACTAAAACAAAGCAATAACCATAAACCATTGAACCATATATGTAAAACCATTTTCCAGCCATTTTGCTGTGCTGCACACCTAGCCAAACAAAAAAGAGGGAGAAAACAAGCTAAGTTGTTGCTCCATATACAATATACACATGCCTATTTACCCATGCACTACTACTGCTCACCTTGCTTAGTAAAATCCTTCATTTCTTTTAAAGAAAGTTTCATATTTAAAAGAAAAAATAAAAATGAAATTAGTGCAAGATAAAATTCATTTCCTCCAACTTAGGTGATAAGAAATGTCACAGATGCAAGAACGCACTCAGCAGCATAGAAGGGTCTTTAAACAACCTGTTTCTTTAGTTGTATCTATTACACGAAATACTTTAATAGGGAAATACCCACACCAAAGTGAAAATCCTGTTCAAGTAATTACCACAGATCCACAAACTAATGGATGATTATGAAAATATACTTCAAGGGTCTGACTTTTCCCAGCCAAGATGCTCTCTCTTTGTTTCCTTCTCCCCCTTACCTGGACTTATTTTCCTCGTAATGGGCACTGGTCTTAATGTATCTTGCAAGTTCAATCTGCATGTCACCAAAGAGTGGGACAACCTGCAACTGCTGTAGACATGGAATAAATCAGATTAGATAAATTATTAAACACAAATCTTAGGAAAGGATTATTTACCCATATTACAGTCCAAAGTGATCTTTACTGTATTTAATTAAATTTAAAGTGCGTAGAGAATTACCTTTAAAATCACATATTAAGATCAAATCTTAACCAACCTTAAAGAACTTGTCTATCTTGGCCAAATTTATCCTTTTCTTTGCATCCAGCTTATAGATGTTACTGACACTTCCATCCATCAAGTACAATCCAAAGCCCATAACCTGAAAAAGAAAAAAACCAAACCTCTCTGCAAAAGACCTCAGAGGTAAAAACCTGCTGCAGTAAGACTGTTCTTCATATCATTAAAAAAAAAAAGTCATATTTTAAAAACAGTCCTGAAACACCCACCCTCCTTCAAACAGAATACATTTTCAAATATATACATTTCTGTAGTATTCTTTTATTATATATATATTAGTAGTTTTTACATCAACATTAGCCTGATCAGTTATCCTTAAAAGATGCTACTTGTTTATATAAACGTCTAGCATACAAAAAAATCGCACTGAAACTAGAGTCTGGCTATTTTTAGACAGGTTTTTTTTCCACTTCCATTTTATTAAAATTCTGTATGTGCAAACTGATCTGTAACAGAATTTTAGATCTACCATCTCTCAGTTATTGCTTTTTATACACAGAAGAGCTCAGAAGCATCCAAAAAAATATCTAATCACATTTTGTCCAAGTTATTCATTAACATAGAGTTATAATTCAGTATTTACAACAGCAGGAGCTGACCATTAGCCACTTAATGTGTTCTAAACACCCATTTACCAAACAAAAGGCCTAAATATGAAAGACATGTTGGACATCCCTGCAGACAGAACACAAATGTTCTAGAGTTCGTGTATTGTTTCAGGATGCTTCCATTTGGACCTAACAGACAGAGCTCTTCAGAAGTTAAATGCTGAAGTGACTCAAAATACTTGTCATGAGGTAAATTTTCAATTCTTTCTCTACAGCTTTTCTTCCACTGCAAGACATGCAGCTGATAAGATCAACCACACTTCATATTGCCCAGCACTCACTTATTACATGAACATTTTCCAGCTAACTGAACTTATCTACTTACTAACACTAATTTTAAACTACTTGTTCCCTGAAATTTTTGATCCACAGCCTCACCTCCAAAAGCTTTTTATATAAACTTGCCACATATCTAAAAATAAAATGTAGTAGTTCCTTTCTGTTGTCAAACTTCATAGAAACACAATTCCATACAACTGGTTTCCTAGCAAGCCTGCAGTTCAATTGGGTCCACCTTAATTTATGAAAAACAAAAATGGATTGGAAACTTTCTAAATAGTTTTAGTGTGCAGTATAATAAAAACATAATGTAGAGGAAAAAAAACAAAAAAAACCAAAAAGGAAAAATTTGAGTTATTTGTTAATCTGGTTTGTTTTTCAAAAAAAAAAAAAAAAAAGGCAAACCAAAAAACTCCAGGAATTCAGATATCTGTGTCCTGTTGTCTGAACAATTCTTTTTAAATTTTGTACCAGAAAGAAACTTACTTTCAAAAGCATGTGTTTCTCACTAGGCGTTAGGTACATTTTGTTCTCATAGTAGTCCACACACAAATTTACAATATCTGCAAGGAGTTCTTCATAGCCAACGATCACCTCCAACTGCTGCTGTAAAGACTAGAAAAAAAAGAGAAAAGGGTATTAGTCAACTAGTTATACTCCCTGGGGAACAACAGTTACTACCAAACTGGAAGAGTTTTATTTTGTTTTGTAAAGCATAAGGTATTTTCCAAAAAGACAATTAAAGCTTACTTGTGTTATCTTGTTGTGGTTGGCAAGGAACATGGAGAGGTTCTGGGATTCTTGAATGGACTGAGGATCTGCCATTTTCCGCAGGAACTGAGCAGCTCTTTGAAAACAGAAGTAAAAAGAGTATTTCCCCTCAGCAGGACTGCTTGTAACCAAATCCATCCCCTCTCAATAGAAACACACTCATCCCCAAATCTACCAGGGGAATACCAGTTGTCAGCACATCTCTAACTGCCAGTATAATGGTGTATCATTCACTGCTCATACGGGATTGTCCACCTCAGCGCATCTCCCACCTCCAAACTTCTGAATCAAGCAGAAAGAGAACTTGGCAGACACAGCCAACACTTTTTTGCCACAGCTTTATAAAAGTGAGTTATCCAAACACAGGCTATGGACTTAAAAAATCTGTGTCAAGAGTCTGTCCCATAAAAGATAAAGGGAAGATTTAGGAAAATAGCTGAAAAGAAACGTGAAAGTTCACTATAAGAGAGATATGGACTTAATCCCAAATTCCTCACTGCACCCTAGTTATAAGACCAAATCCAATCCAACCCCAAAACCATTAAATATATCCCTCAACTGATGGGGACAGCAGTGACTCTACGGACCCAAGCCACGCAACAACCCAGGAAAAGTCAGCCTTCCAGAAAACGGAGTTTGTCCTCCAGAAGCATGCCTCCAAACAAAAAAACACAAACCAAGTAAGTTTAAGAGGTCTCCAGGCACAACAACAACTACAAAAGGCAACTACTGGTAGAGGTAGAAATTAAATCTCATGTAAGTGGAAGCAGCACAGATAAAATTGGCTAGTCATTGCCTGAATGATTTTCTTTATGAAAGACCACAGATGCTACAGCTGGCGTAAAGACTGCCTTCCCCTGGTGCTCTGACCACCGTGTTCGACAAAGGATACCTGATACCATCTGGCAGCTCAAGCACAGAACTTGGCCACTGATATCCCACCCTCCTCCCCTCTCTGCTACACCTGCGGTCACAACAACCTTGAACCACAAAGCTGAAATGTCTTAAGAACAAGTGTAACAACTCTCAGCCACAAATGTCAAAAGTGAGTGCCAAAAATAGGCTAGGACAGGACAGAACAGGATAGGACAGGAAAGAAGTGGCACAAGTGACCAGAAAGCCTGTTTCCTTTCAAACTTAAAAAGAAAAGCTTTATTGAGTGAAATATATTCATTATGTTTAGTGTACACCAAGACAGAAGTATTTGACCACTTGGCATTAAAAGGCAGAAGAACTTTCTGCTGCTGAAAGAACAGCATAAAGAAAATAGGTTTACTCAACTGCCTAACTGCAGTCAATGTGTCTCTAGTTCCCAGGTAATCTGTCCCACAAGTGAAGGGACTACTTTTGAAGAGAAAGCTGTCAGAAAAAGACCAACTGCTGCCATCTCGTGGGAGGTCTGTATCCTGGCAGCAGAAACCCGGGTCCTGTTGCTCCTTCCCGCTTACCGCTTGTAGGCTGAATGGTCGTTCTTCACGCTGCACTTCATGTTTTTCAACTCATCCAGTACGGCAAACATGTTGATGAATTTTCCCAGTGTGATCAGATATGCTTCAGACACAAAGTCCTTCCTCCTCTCTGCATGGCACAAGCGTCTCACCTCCCCACAAAATCGTTCAATCGCGTTTCTCTAATGGGGAAAAAACCCCAGAAGAAACAGGGAGTAAAAGCCATGACATTTCCAGTAAAAAAGTTCCAGCGTCTAACTGGAGCTTGTCCAATGAAAAGCACCACTGAAGCAGAAAAATATTTAAAGCATGCAAGGCTAGCAAGACATCAGCACAGACTTTCCAGCTCCACCTCTGTGTACTTGCTGTGTGCTGTAAGTGTCACCAGGGATTTTTCCACGGATCTTGCCTGGCACAAGGGGCAAGGTTCTTCTTTGCCGATTAAAGTAATAAAAGTTTAAAATCCCTTTGAAATAAGTGATGTCATCTTCTTTAGTGAGAAAGTGTAGATGCATTAAAAGGCAGATTATAGGCATATTCTCTTAAAACAAAATACCACACAGCACACTCATTAACAGCAGTACATGCCAACTCACAAAATCATCCTGCCACATGTTTATTTGAGGGCTTATTTCCAAGCGCACATCAGGGCCATTTGAGAATAAGGTTACAAGTACAAAAAAGACAGCAACTTTGACTGAAAAGAAGAATCTATTCTGAGTTTAGAGCACTAATCTCCTTGAACAAAAGGAGATTGTTTGTAGTCAGTAAGATCCGCCAGTTGAGGAAGACAACAGGAAATATTACATTTCATTCAGTCTCCTCTTCCTGTGTGCTCTGAGGCTCGCAGCTCTAGCTGCTCTGGCTCCCACCGAATAATGCCTGGAAACATCCCCGGTCCATTGAACCAAATGGCAAGCTGCCAGCATGGGAGGAGAAAGCAAGACAGACTGCTATTCTCCAGCCCCCACGTAGCTCGGGTGGCTGGCAGGTCACAACAACTGGGTGAGCTTGCCTCAATTATCAGTTTCCATAGCAAAGTTGCACCTGCTGCTCTGGTGTCCAGACTGCTGGATCCCTCACTCCCCAACAAATGGTTTCTGCGCTGAGATGCTTTTATGTATACATGTGAAATATGTCATGTTTCTATTTCCTTTCTTCCTAAAGTGCCAGAACTGTCCCCATGTGCTACATAGGGACCATATGCAATTACCTTTGATTTTATGCTGAATGATCTCAATAGAGCTCACCTGAAGTTTTTAAGATAGGCATTAGAAATTGTGCCCTTCTGTGAGACAATATGGGGTTTATTCACAGTAGGTTCAGTATCTGAGCATACAGTATCAAACATACAGAATGGGAATATAAAAATACAAGCCTACTGACAAATTTTGTTTCCACTCTGTTTACCTGAAAATACATAAAATTCATCAGTTTTGTGACTTCTGGCTCCAGAACTTCCACAGTTTTCTCATAAATTTCTACTCTGTTAGGCTGCTCGTTGCACTTGACCTGAGGACAATTAAAGAGGTCATTACTCTTGGAACGCTTCCTGATAAAGCCTCAGAAACTAAGATCCCCAATGACAACTTGAGAAAATGTACTATCATCCTAAAAAGACAAAGCAAATTGCTGGTTTGGGTTATTTTATGCTACTCTTCTCAGATTAACTGTGTGTGTTAAATAAATAAATAAATAAATCTAAGATTTTTCTCTCTAGTACCTCACAGCAAGTAATTTAATTTTCAAACACCTCTGTATGGTTAGGACAATATTCTTTCCACCTTATTAAGCCATTTGCTGAAAGTCATGCACTAAAATAGGGCCAAAACCAGAAATTAAAACAGATTACCTGATTTCTACTCTAAATATTTAAACCACAGGATAAGCCTTCCTCGCATTTCAGTACAAAAATAACTGCATTACAAACTCCTTACAAAGCTGGCAGGTGTTAGCTCATGGTTATAATTTTGTTCAGTTTTCTGATGCATCTTAATATACTTCCTATCCCTGTACACCCATTCCCAGACACCTGCAGCTGCCTATGGGCTTCTCACCTATTCAGAGGGTTTAAATTTGCATACAAATCAATAAAACACTGCATAGCTCTGACATTCAGAAAATTACTACCCAGGATGTCTAGAAACTTAAATGTTTAAGCTGAATTGTAATTATTACATGCTATGCCACCTGTTAAATCTGCTATGAACTTAAGTATTACATTGGGGGGGTCCATTCTCTTGAAAGAAATGAATTAAATTTTTACCTCAAACAGATGTGGCAATCAAAGATTTTCCTTCTAGAGCCCATTACCCCTATACTACTCTTGAACCAATCAGTAAGATTAACACAAAACCCATGAGGTATTGCTATAGCTCCCTTATTTAAAATAAATAAATAAATAAATAAATAAATAAAAAGGAGAGAGGGAGAGCAACTGGTCCCCAAGTGGTAAAAGACACTATGGCATGCCCAGCTTGCCTATTCAAGAGTCAAAGTAGACAACATTTCATAGCTCCTTGATAAAACTATATCCATGCAACTCCACCAAAACAAGACAGAAGTTCACATGATGCATGCCAGTTTAATTTTCATCCTTTACCTGAGGAATGGCTCTTGAGCAGCTTCTCCACGTGTATAACATGACTGCATATTCCTGACCCTCTTCTAGCATTTCATTCTGTAAGAAAGACACTCAGCATAATTAGGCACTGTAATACAAAAGGGTTAAATCCACTTGTCTTCCATCATTCCAAAACCTTGTCTAAAAAAACCTATTTCTCTTATCAGAATGTACGTGTACAAACAAAAAAATATTGCAATCTGAATGATACAGCATATTGTATGTACGTAAAACAATATTATCATAATTCATAGGCTCACCTAGCGTATCACATGTATTAGAGTTGACCAGCTACGGATGTCCAGCTTGGCTATAACCCAACAGCTAAAAAAACCTTATTTATTCTCAGTCATCTGTTTTAGCATCCAACCTAATTCTGAGAGAATTCACACCATCATCTTCACACCATGTAAGCCAACAAACACCTACCAGATCACTAATCAACAACTGCAGCAATTATGCCTACCTAAAGACAAAAATTATTATCTCCCCAGATCAGACTGGTTTTTGTGTTGTTCTTTCTTCCCAAAACTGAAGACACTGTGATCTAGAAATAAAAATGCTAATCTGATGGGGAGGGGTGAGTTTGTTTTTCTTTTTAAGCTCGGGTACTGCAGGTGGAATGGCCAAGGATGAAAGAGTCAGCACATGCAGAGCAATATCCTTTTTTTACATGTCAAAGGAGAGGGCCTACGTATCCAAACAATCAAAACAGGTTCAAGGTGTTGTCAGATAATTTTAAGAATAGATCGGTGTAAATTTATATAATTTTCAGTAGCACATAATTGGGTGATTAACCTGCCCATTCAGCTGTTTGTGAATTGGCTTCTAGAATTACAAGACATATTATTCCTTATTTTCCAGGAGTGCCATGCAATGACAAGTTCAGTACAGACCAGCGTTTGCAGCCTGCAAGTTCTTTTGCATCCCAAAACAGCAACACCATCAGAGATGGACGGAGTTACTAGTATGAAGTCTTATCTTATATTGTGGGACTGTTAAAAAACACAGAATACCTTACACAAAAGCATACCAATAAATCACTAACATACACACTCCACAGTGAGGAAGCCAACAAAACCTCTTCAACACCACTAAACTGACAGAGAACTAGTGGAAATTTGGGAGGATGGACGGTAATTTTTCACTCAAGTTACAGCAGCAAGCTCTCAATACAACCAACTCACCTCAGAATACTGGAAAAATGCGCAATGAAAGCAAGAAACTTTTGAGCAACACTGGTTGATCAAGAAGAAAGACCATTTTAAAATTATCAAGAAGTACATGTACAAAAAAAAGAAAAGCCACACACTTTTTCATCTCACTGCCTCCTGGAAGTGTTGTAGGTAACCTGGTTTCTGGTTTCTGTGACCACAATTCTTACAATGAAATGCAAGAAGACATGTTCCTCTCCTTTTACTCCAAGTTAACACAAAAGTATATATCTGAAAACCTACTTACCATGCTAGAATGGACTGTAGCTTGCTCAATGTATCTTGCAATGCCAGTGACAAATGCATTTCTGTCTTCGAAATTAGTGTTGAAGTTTGGCTGCAGAGAAAGCAAAATACAGAATTTAGTCCTTGGTAAGGAAAATAATTTTTATATATATATATTGCAAATACAAACACACTTTGCTTTTGGTTCTGGGGCTTTTTTTGAAAGCACATGCTCTTTTTTTTAACGGCAATGGGAAACAGAAAAACTCTGCAATGACAACACACCTGGTAAAGCAGAGATGATGGCGGGGGTTCAATACATGGTTGCTGATCTGGCAATGGTAGTTCTTCCAGGAGATCCACATTGGACAAGGCATCCTCCAGTGTTACTTGAGCAGTCATTTTGCACCTGGTTAAAAAATGCATGCATCCATATAGGTATGTGTACACACATACATGTAACTTTTTATATGTTATTATATACACAGAAAACAAATGAGTAATATGAAGAGCAAGGAACAACTTATGTTGTGGGAAATATGCAGTTTCCCTTCAACCATAACAGAAGGGAAACAGTCCAACTGAAACCCAGTTGGTTTTAGTATACAAGTTAAAAAAGACTTTTAGGACTAACATCCTTCTCCTTACTTTTCTGAGTCGAGAAATGTTTCTCTTCCTCCATGGCTGCACACCAGAAATACACAAAAAATAGAGAAAAAGATGACTTCTAATGCACAGTTAAAAAAGGAAGACTACTATGTAACATTCTCTGGTTAAATTAAAACGAAAGTTATTCTGTGGTCTGCTTCAGTTACAATAAACACAGAAAAATCCTGTAACATGCTCAAGTATAAACCTTTCCTGTAAGGGCTCAGTTTTGAGCTGATGAGTCTTCAAACCCTTATCCACAGATACTACTACCAGCCCAACTTCAGGAGACTTGGCTGTCAAAAGGTGCCAGCAGTCTCCAGTGTCCTAGGACATCCAGATCTGCTTTGAGTTGATAATGATGACAGGCACAAAACTCCTCAGGGTCATGGCAAAGGGCAAAGAAAGCATTTTCCCCCAAGAAGGTCAAAGAAAGAGTACCCCCCTGATGAACAGGACTGGCAAACTGGTAACAACGGATGACAAGAAGGCTGAAATACTCAACGACTTTTTTGGAAAAAGGGAAACACCGCACTCATTTTTAAAAAGGGTAGAAAGGAGGACCCTGGGAGCTACTGACCTGTCAGCCTCACCTCTGTGCCTGGGAAGATCATGGAACAGATCCTCCTAGAAGCTATGCTAAGGCACATGGAGGACAGGGAGGTGATTCAAGACAGTCAGCATGGCTTCAACAAGGGCAAGTCCAGCATGGCCAACCTAGAGGCCTTCTATGCTGGAGTGACTACATCAGTGGACAAGGGAAGAGCTAAGGATGTCATCTATCTGGACTTCTGTAAGGCCTTTAACATGATTCACCACAACATCCTTCTCTCTAAATTGGAGAGATACAGATTTGATGGGTGGACTGTTCAGTTGAGGAGGAATTGGTTGAATGGTTGCATCCAGAGGGTAGTGGTCAACAGCTCAATGTCCAGATGGTGATCAGTGACAAGCAGTGTTCCTCAGGGATCTGTACTGGGACCAGTACTGTTCAATATCTTCATCAATCACATAGACAGTGGGATCAAGTGCACCCTCAGCAAGTTTGCAGATGACACCAAGCTGAGTGGTGCAGTTGACATGCCTGAGGGATGCGATGCCATCCAGAGGGACCTGAGAGAAGTGGGCCTGTGCAAACCTCATGAAGTTCAGCAAGGCCAAGTGCAGTGTCCTGCACCTGCGTCAGGGCAATCCCCAGTATCAATACAGGCTGGGGGATGAAGGGATTAAGAGCAGCTCTGCCAAGAAGGACTTGGGAGTACTGGTGGATGAAAAGCTGGACATGAGCCGACAATGTGCACTTGCAGCTCAGAAGGCCAAACGTATCCTGAGCTGCATCAAAAGCAGCATGACCAGCAGGTCAAGGGAGTTGATTCTGCCCCTCTACTCCACTCTGCTGAGACACCACCTGGAGTACCGCATCCAGCTCTGGGGTCCTCAGCACAGGAAAGACATGGACCTGCTGGAGCGGGTCCAGAGGAGGGCCACAAAAATGATCAGAGGGATGGAACACCTCTCCTATGAGGACAGGCTCAGAGAGCTGGGGTTGTTCACCCTGGAGAAGAGAAGGCTCTGGAGAGACCTTACTACAGTCTTTCAGTACTTAAAGGGGGCCTACAGGAAAGATGGGGACAGACTTTTTAGCAGGGCCTGTTGGCATAGGACAAGGGGTAATGGCTTTAAACTAAAAGAAGGTAGATTTAGACTAGATATAAGGAAGAAATTTTTTACAATGAAGGTGGTGAAACACTGGAAGAGGTTGCCCAGGGAGGTGATAGATGCCCCATCCCTGGAAACATTCAAGGTCAGGTTGGACAGGGCTCTGAGCAACCTGACCTAGTTGAAGATGTCCCTGCTTATTGCAGGGCAGGTTGGACTAGATGACCTTTAAACATCCCTTCCAACCCAAACTATTCTATGATTCTATGATCTTTGTACAACTCTAACTGCTGCCACTGCATGGGGGGTTTGAACCAGGAACAGCAACAAGAAGAAATTTTAGGAAGAAAGCATGGGGTGGAACAACTCAATCATCCACTGTTGTATAATGATCTACTCATCCTCCTCAGTGGAGTAAAAAATTCCTCATTTTTAAGGTAACACCATTTATCAAGCTGTCTCTTTTTTTTCTATAGTGCTTTGCAAGTTACTTTCCCCCACTTAGCAGAGCAAAACCATGCATCTACTGTGAAAGGTGTGGCCAAGCACTGCCCTCAGCTTGAACCAGGGCAGGAACATCAAGCGCCCTCAACCTGGAGGACCAGGGCCCTGCCTGCCATGTGTCACCCCCATGGAGCTGTGCCACCCCCACATGCAGGGGGAAACTGAGCAGATCTCACTGCAGCTTTGCCGAAAGCTCACCGTGAGAGAGCCGGCATGGGCTGGCAATCCCACCACTTGCTGCACTTTTAAGTGGCCTGGCAGAAAAACCACCTCACTTTCTCTTACCTAATTATGGTTTCCTGGGGAAAACCCCACAGAAACAACATCTTTACCACCAAGGAAAGACTCAGCTGACAAAAAAACCTGAAACCCAAAGCAAAGGGAAGGAAGCAGCGAGAAGGGATTACCTGTCTACCTTCAGAGACCAACCCTGTGTCCCAAGCCATTGCCACAAAGCTAACGTACCCCGTATGGAGAGAGCTCAACGACAACTTTAAACAACCACCATCAGAAAGGTCCAGGGGCCTTTTGCTTCTTGAAACCCCAACCCAAACCTTGCTTCAAGCCTGAGTATATGAGGTGTTTTAAAAAATAAATAAATAAATGTCCATAATGTGCAATTTGTGATCCCTGCCAAAAAACAAGGAAGAACTGGACTGACGGGAGTGCTGGCTGGAAGACCTGCACCAGGATGCTTGCCCAACACCTACCTACACCCAGCTCAAAGTCCTTCACAAGAACCACAGTTACTCTCAAATTAGAGACCAGCAGAAACCACAGCATCCTCCCTTCAATAAACAAACAAATGCCAAAAAAATTCTACGTCTGGGCAAGAGTCCTGTGAGGAGGTCAGACTCTCAACAGTTTTACCCTAGAGGAAACGGAAGAGAGTTGCCAAGAAATCACAGCATTTCAAATAAACACTATTTCAATTTTTGGTCTGAGTATCTATAGACCAAGCTTTAGGTAAAACCAAGAAAAACACAACACATTAATTAGGTTAGTTTAACAGAAAGGATCCTTCCCACTTGAAACTTTTCCTTCTCTTAGCCTTTCTACGAAAGCAGAAACACCTGGCTGTGCGGCTGCTGTGGGACGTGCTGGCGGTGGGACCGATGGGCCCACAGCCCTCTCCCCCACTTCACCACAAGACAGGCAAACAGCCACAAAGTGCTGGCTCCAAGCAAGCACAACAGGGACGTGCTACAAAAACCTACTCCACCCGTGCTACAAAAACCATAGTGAAAAATGGCTGCCTATTCTACACCAAAAATTACTGCACCTATCCACATAAAGGGGAGCTGCCGCTGAGTGCAAGGAAAGTATCAACACCCTCTCCCCAATCCACACATCTTCCTTCTCCTCCTAAAATATGGTCCATCGGTGACTCGGGTCCCTGCTGCAGGAGAGAGCCAGGCATTCACAAAAGCCAGGCTCCTGACTGGTGTTTCTTCAGCACTACAAGCTGAAGATATGGCCCTTAATCACTGCACATGCTGTTTCAGAAAGCACACCTGCACGCTTTTGGCTTTAGTATTTCCAATTGCACAGGAGTGCAGTCCTCCAGCATCAGCTTTGTATGTTCAGACTATCAGACATTAGACTACCTGTGTATTTTTTTTAATACTTGGAAAATAATTTAAAAATAGAAACCAAAGCATAAGAAAAACCAAAATCCCATCTCACTTACACTGCCATCTATTTAATAGCACAAGTCTGGGAAACCCCCGTTACCAGGCCAGAGGCACCAGCTAAGAAACAAAAGCTCCCTGCTGCCCTCTGGGTTGTGAAAAGAAATACGGGAAGGTGCATTTCTCCAAGCCCTTCGGCATGATTTCCCAAAGACAGATCAGCATTTTTCAAACCGGGAAAACATAAGCAATTGGGCACAGACTGTTACAAAAGCCTTCTTGTTTCAAGGTCGCTCACTGACAGCTCCACTGTATAATCTTGCCAAAGGTATCCACGTGCCTGGTGTTCCACTGGCCAAGTTCAATGCTCCTGTTCTACAGCTTTTTTACTCTGGTACCTAGCAAGACATGAAAGAGGAAGCAGCTCCTTCCTGCCCAGCTTTGACACGTTTCCAAACATTGCGAGGGCATGATTCACCCTTCCCCTCTGCCCCCCAAGGAGTGAGGAGCAGAGGTTTGACAACGGCAGCGGGGGAACAGCTGAAGCATGGCCACACTCACGCCCTGTTAACCGGGAGACACAGAATCACAGGGGTTAGAAGGGACCTCTGGAGATCATCCAGTCTAACCCCACTGCCAGAACAGGTTCACCTAGAGCAGGTTGCACAGGATGGCGTCCAGGCAGGTTTTGAATGTCTTCAGGGTCGGAGACTCCACCACTTCTCTGGGCAGCCTGTTCCAGTGCTCTGCCACCCTCAAAGTAAAGAAGTTCCTCCTCATGTTTAGATGGAACTTCCTACGTTCAAGTTTGTGCCCATTTCCTCTTGTCCTACAATGTCCCACAGCCAGGTGACACCACCGCACATTCCTTGATACATCCTCGCCTGATGTGGAAGCCCTGGGATGAGGACAGAAAAGATTTCCTTGAAGTCTGGAGGTTTTTTCCCCTTTCTTTTCTGCTGTTGTTGTTAATAAAATCAGCTCCAAAAGACAACAGCTGTTTCTAATGTACAACGATGGAGGGCTGGCAAACCCAGAATTTTTTTCCCCCCTAAGCCTCAGAAAAATTAATTTAAGAAAACTAAAATTCCCAAGACACAGAATTAGATAGTTTTGCCTCCTTAAGAGTCATTCACTATGAGTTCTCACAGGTGGAATTACTGGGCAGGAGAGCTAATACTTTAACGGACTCCTTGTTTGGCAGAGAACATAAGAAACTTCAAAGACTTACTTAAAAAATTCAGAAGCTGCAGTCTGATTAGGATTTTAGCTAAATGAGAACAGATTAAGACACCGTAGTCATACTGATAATTATAGTTATACTAGTAAATTTACCCAAGCTGTGAGAATTCCTTTCTTACTAAATTCCTACAATGTTGTGTTTTCAGCTTTGTACCTACCAGAGATTTTCCAGGATGGATTTTTTCAGGTAGAAGACGTGTAAGACTTATTTCTGAAATAATCCACTTTTTATTTTCATTATCTTTTTATCAGGACCCATCATTACAGCAGTAAAGTCAAAATGCACTCCAAGAACACATTTTTGTGGATGTACACAGCTTAATTAAAAAACATTTATTATCTGACATCCTCTCTCCAGCAGAGAGAATCACATATGCTGGTACGCTGTTTTGCTAAATTTTGGTGTTTGATGAGCACATCCAGCCTTCTAAGCAGGAGACAGCAGCATCTGTGCTGATTCTCAGTTCCTTTTCTGGATTTCAAAGCAAGAAAATCCCTGTCTCTTGCACAGACGAGCTTCAGCCTTACAGTGCCAAGTCCCACCATGTCCAATGATCAGAGATATCAATCACAGGGTTTTTCGGGAAACTTTTGAGTATGTTAGTGCAAGGCCAGTGACTAGCTTAAATTAAGTTATTCTTCTTTCTCTTCAGTTCTGAAGGAGATGAGCACTGGCTGGGCCTGACCTGCTCAGAAGAGCTTGTGCTGCAGAGAAGCTGACTGAACCACCTCCCATCACATTTTGTCCACAAGAAAAAACAAACCAAAAAAAGGCATAAGACCTTGAAGTCCCTTTAGCATTGTTTACATTTTGATTTAACTTAAGAGCTGGCTTATTATTTAAATATATTCAGACAAAAGATTTGCCAGGTTTTTTTAAATGTTATATTTCTGCACTGTTGTTCACAGACATGGAACTGCATGGTACGCAGTGCTCTGCTCACAACATTGCTGTTGGTATTTAGAGGAGAGGACTGTCAATCCTAATACAGAGACACCATTTTCACACCTCCACCCTTACAGAATAATGTTGAAGTCTTTGCAAAAGATCTATATTCTTAATTTCAAGCATAGTAGAAAACACCCAGCATGCATCTCTCAGCCTTGCTCTTTTAGGCCTCCTGAGGCTTCAGACTGTTTGGGAAAAAAACATAACAGGAGCAAATTATGGCAAAAAGTGTTTTGGATAAAAAAAATAGAAAAGCGACCAGAAGAAATAATAAAAAAAACAGATGGTAAGGACTGAGAAAGCAGACAGTAGAGAAAAGAGCATTAACTTCAGCATCATTGCGAGAGAGGACTGCTGTAACACTATTCAGCTTTCTAGCTCAAAGTTAAAAAAATTCCCCCAAATTCTAGGAAGTAGTTATAAAAAAACTTCGAGTTTTTAAGATTTCTTCCAGTGACAGAGTTAAGCAGGTCAGATTATTTATCAAAGAGAAGATCAAAAGACAACTCAGGCACTCAGTCTATAAATAGCTAAAACAGGAAAATCATGTTTGATGACAGGAGATAGTCCTTATACGTGTTCAGTAACAGTGCACACAATCCAACTTGTAGCTAGCAACCCAGTTTTAAAAAAAAAATAAATGGGTAAAGCAAATGAACTTAAGTAATCATAGGCTTCTTGAGACCTTGTTATAAATGCAGAAATTACCACGCTGTTCCTCTTTAGCCTCTGCCACATTTATTTGGCTAAGACTTCCCCCAAAACAGACTCTAATGACCTTAAAGAATCTATCCAGCTGAGATTTAAAAGGAGATTGATTCCCAACATGAAAAGTTCAACCTCAAATAAGGGGGTTTAATAAAGTCTACTTAAAGATGAAAAATAAAGCCTATCACCACAAAAATTATCAGATGAAATTATATGGCTGTAGTAGACAAGATATGGAGATGATGAGAATGGTATCATATTATCATAAAACATTTAAAAAAAATAAAAAGGTATACTGAGTATCCTGAAAATATGTAGGGAAAGAATGGGAAGTAATTCCTTGGATAGGTGCAAGTCATATGCTATTTAAAATACTTGCAAACTGGCATTATTCCCTGGACTAAGATTGTCAAGTGACCATTCCCACAGAAAACAGATAAATAGTATAATTCAATCCTTTGGTTTAAAAAAAAAAAAAGTAGAGAGGATCAAGCTACAGCAAAAGCAACTTTTCTTCAGAAGACATTGATTTAGACCATTACACAGCAAGCAGAGGCATTCACTTTGTGGCAATCCTTACTCTCCTTTTTGGAAAAAGGAGTAACAATGTCAAACTTTCCTCAAATAAACAAAAATAATTAAAACCTAAATACCACAGCTGACAGGCATTTTAGCCTTCGCAGCACTCACTCAAAGATTTGACAACCTGAGAACACCTAAGCACCTTCCCCTTGAAATCTTTGAGGATTTATCTTCACACAGCTGTTAGAGCTGTAAGCCAGCAGTCTTCCCGCTTGAAATATGGGGGAGGTTGCAGCAGGTAACAATCTGGACAGTGACAATTTCCAGGTGTTTTTTGCTGTCAGCTGCTTACAGCACATCTTTGGCCATACTGCTGCACACTGAAAAGATCAGGCAATGGTCACAACTAGGTCTATTGCTACCAAATGCTCATCTTATGCCCTGGAAGGTAAACTTTCATGGAAAATGAAAGAAGGGTTTAGCTGATATCACAGCAAGGGAAAGAGCTGAGGAGTGAGCAGGCAATGCCATGGACAGGGAGCCTCTCCCCAGCACTGATACATGGAGGCACAGCCAGCCAACCTCAGTGCCCAGGGCACTCAAGCTGATAAGGTGAGCAAAGGCTCATCTCATTTAGACAATGGCTCAGCTGTTCATGGACAATGATTTCGTTTTATCATTAACCTCCAATTAAACTAAAAAAAAAGCATGAAAGAGAAAGTGACATAAAGGATCTGTACTTTCTTCAGCTTAACTTCAGCTGAATTACCAGAACGTCCCCAATAGTCTGAGAGTAAAACAAGTGTTCAGCTGGGTTCAGTTGGGTTCTCAAGCTGCCCTGGCATGAAGTGCTGCAGCAAGCTAGTAGCAGTAGATGAGAAAGTGATGGATGAAATAACTTTCCTCCACTCATTCAATCCCACTTTTCGGATGGACTCTGAAAATGGGTGCTGAAAAATGAAGCATGTCCCATCTGCTCCTGAACGAACCGCCAGCTACCTACGCTGTCCCCACAGCAGCCACAGCAGAGCAAACCTCTCCCTGAGGTCCCACCCTCTTCAGAGCAGCCCACCTACCACTGCTTTCTCTTTTGACAGACCCCCTCCTCCCTGCCCCAAACACACACACCACCACCTCCTGCTGTACTTGGCCAGGCAGGTGGGAAGAGCTAAATGGGCCAAGAGTTGAGCCATGCTGAATCCAGGGTGAGAAGAGTCGGAGAAGTAGCAGCACCAGCTAACCTCCCACTCTAAGTAACGAAAAGCAACAGGGAGCACAGGAAAAAAGAGCCCAAGACAGACAGTGCAAGTGCTTTTCCTGGAACAAAGCATAAAACAAAGTCACCATTCAGATACAGAAGAGAGAGTTGAGCACTGAAATTATCATAAACTCTTCATTTTTACAAACTGTACAAGTCAGACCACAGGGACTCATTTACTTCACCATTCTTGGACACCAGTATCTTAAATAGACATCTCAAAAAACCAAAATTAAGAAATTATCCAAAGCTTGTATTTTCAGTCATTTAACCACGAGCTCCAAGAAAACTTGAAGTTTAAAAGAAGCGCGAATCCATTCAAAATGCAGATAGTCGCAGTTCAAACAGCCTGAAAACAGTTAATGAAAAACATATCCCATGGCCACCCTAACTGCAGAGCAAGTTCCCACTGCTCGAGAGGTTGGGGCCCCCGGTCACAAAAGGCTGGGTCAGCAGTTCGGGGCTGCAGCTGGCAGCCAGGGGCCGAACGCCACGCTCCGGGCTGGGATCAGCAAAGCCTGACCCACTCAAGCACGGTTTCTCTTTCTCCACTGTGGGAGAAGTCACCACAGTACGTTCAGCAACGCGGTAGTGCAATTGGCCAGGTGGGGCAAGAAGAGTTGCTGCAGCACACCCCACCTCCTGCTGCACAGAACGGGCCACCAGCTGCCCCCAGTGCAACGCAAGCTCTTCAAACTAGCTTATGTCCAACACCAATAAAACACACACAAATACTAGTGTGAGAATACAGCCCAAGAAAGCAGAGGTGTTTTGGGACGTTCAGGGAATTGGTTTTGGTAAGACCATGCTCTACGTGACCCAAAAAGATCTCAAACACTGAAATTTGTAAGTGGAAAAAATTATTTCATATCCAAAAAAATGGAGAAGAACGATGCCAGAGTGAGATAATTAAGGTGGAGTTTAAACGACTAACAAAAAATTGCTGGATTACAGAAATTTTAGAATATTTTATGACTTTGCAGATGAGAACACTGTTTCATTTGACTGAAAACAGGTGTTGGGAAGGGATGTCCTGTGTCTTTTTGCAGTCCACTGGACACATTTTTTCATTTTGCTTTTAAACAGATGCATTTGATCTCCAAGTGCTAGTACATGTTCCCAGGCTCAAAATAAGACAAAGAGGAAGTTTGTCTGCACTTTAAACAGCACTTCCTTTGACATTGCCTCTCTTCTTTCCTAAGTCTGCAAAAGCATCTTTGAATCTTAAATTAGAACAAAATCTCAAGCCTGGCACGGATACTGAAGATTACAATTGCCATGCAATCCATAAATTGAAATATGTATCCACATGAGTTGTTTCATCTTTTTAAAACAGGCATAAATCAATCAATCAATCAATCAAAAGCTTACCCTACTTTACAGGACAGAATACCATGATGAAAATCAGGAAAATTCCATGTACAACAGTTAAGGAGCGAGAAGAGAAGCGTATCCTTCAAAAAGAAGGAACAAAGGCATTCCGTAGTCTGTGCCGAGAAGGAGAGAAATTAAAATAGAGATAAATTTAAAAAGATGATTGAATGGCCTGCTGAACTGGGGTCTATAGGACCAATGTCAGTGAACTCCATGGGAACTAATGACGACATTCCCACAGGATCAGGCTTGGTCTGCACAGCAGCAGAAGTTAAGTTTTATCTCTATAGCAACACAACATTTTCAGGTTTCTTCTGTTCCATTGTGTCATTCTATGTTACTAGCTTGCAGAAAATCAATTAAGTTATTTTCTGTGAAGAAAATTTGATTCAATATTCTGTGTAATGTTCCTACTCAAGTTAAACTGTGAGACTCTGATCACAAAAGGCCCTGTGAAGGGAAGAGCTAACAAAAGGAATGGATTTTCTCTTCCAAGAACAGCACAGCGATTACTGTAATAATTCACTTTTCTTTCAGATCTCTAAGATCTCTCTCAAAAAATCCCTTTTAGTTCTATTTTAATTAAACTTCAAAAGCCTCAGCTGTTCAGCTGTACACCTATCAATTCAGACTGAGCAGAAAGCATTTTAACAGACTCATAACTAAAGTGCGTCAGAGAATAGCGATGCACTGGATCTTCTCCTTTTGAATGCTCTTTTTCCGTGCTCTGGACTACACAATCCGCCTTTTTGCCAAGGGGATCGGTGTAAGATGTTCCTTTTGAGACAGGAGCTCCTCTTCGTTCCTAAGCAACAGATTTGCATAAGCTGAAGGAGCAAAGAAAAATGCTTTTCACATCATTTACTGGCCTGCCTGATTAAAGTAAAAGACAGAAGAAAGCAAACAGCAGCTGACAGTCCTTTGTCCAACAGATTTGACATACTGTTAAGCTTTCAAAAATACATCTGTGACTGGAATAAAAAAGAGCTCAAGAAGAAGAAAAGAGAAAATAAAAATTCCAGCACTGAAGTATCCCATCCCAGCAAGTCCCAGAAGAATGGCCACATAATGGAAACAATTAATTCAGTATTAGACTCCTACGGAGCAGCGTGGCTCACATTAACTGCTCTGCCCTGCTGTTGGAGGGGTGCAGGAGAGGGAAGCAGGTTTCCAAGATTTGGGGGAAAATGTAAGGCTAAAGCGCAGATTTTATTTTTTTTTTCCCCAGAAAAACTCAGCTTCCCAAACCAAAAGCTCTTTGTGTTCAGACGTGTGAATTTTTCACACAACCTTCTTCATTAAGGTAAGCCTACACTGCGACCTGTCCAGCTTCTGTCCCTTGCAGGGAAACATCATGACAAGCAATTGTCATCTCTTTACACAAGCAGTACCTACACTACAACTGTGCAACCAAGGCTCAAGCACTTAGCAATACACCAGTCTTATCACCTCGAAACCCAAATTTTGTGCAGTATTGGACGCTTTGGTAAGTAACGGCAGCGTCATTAACGCAATCTAAAAGCCACACTTTAATGAATCAGTACTGCTCCTCCCTGCCTCCCACAGGATAATCAAGGTCAGGGGGACACCTGCTACTAATGATGCTGTCATGTAGCTGAAATGGCTCACTGCTGACACACTGACCACCAGCACTCAGATGACAATCGGTCACCCTTGTCAAGTAACTATAGGCGTTCCCTTCCGATGTCCTGGACAAATTCAAGCACATTTCCCATGACTGGAAGGCCTGACTCTCTATTATCATCACAACAGGTTATGAACAGGAACTCTCAGGCTTTTTCAACAAAGCCGACATCAGGACTGATAAGCCTTTCCTGATGCCTGCCACCAGGTGCAGGTCTACTAGCTACTGCCTTTTAAAGCATCAGTAAGAAAACTCTTCCACAATTAGAGAACATCATGTAAGCCTAGCACTCCCGTATCACAGCAGAAGGCTGGAGTTACTGTATTCTTGCTAGAAAGTTAGCACAAGAGTGGGTTTATCTTTTCCTGCTGTGTTACCAGCCAGCGGTAGCACATGGATGAGCACATACTGATTCTACAGCAGTGGCACCTGCGGTGGACAACACAGCAAGCAACCACCAGGTAATCTGATAGGCAGCCTGGCTAATACTATGCATCTACTGTATCATTCCATATCTTGAAGCTTTGGAGGAGAGATGCAACTTCCTGATGATAAAACACAGGGTCAAACACTATCTCCATGCAGGAATCTCAAGCACAGTGCAATGCACGCACTTCAAAAATGGGAAACTGATTCTGCTCATCCCCACTCATTTTATTTGAGAATCCACTACAATGATGTGGGAGAAGCCTGACCCTGTAAAGTTTGCCTCAAAGGCATCCCACACATGTGAACAAGGAGGGAAGGCCTGTCACTGCAGTTTGGTCTGCAGCACACAACCCCCTCTGCAATGGCACTTGTGCTACAAGAATTCAGAGGGGTTCGGTTTGCCTGAAGCCCACGATACAAATCGCCAACATAAAATAATCTGCTGGTGGTGGGGCTAGATGTCTGAGGGAGTTTGTGCTGATTTACTAATTAATTCTTACAGAGCTGAGTTAGTTCTGAGTGAACAAGGGAAAACTGTATAATCCTAAACTTGCATACATATTGAAAACGCTTCTGCAATATTTGGCCTCTCTTCAGGCTGGAACGAAGTTAAAGATTTAACTGTTTTCTCATTCTAGGTTAGGTGTGCTGAGATCTATTTTACTATGCTTATTTGCCTCACTCCTTTAATACTCCCTGATATTACATTTCTGAGTTGCACCAACTGCAAGTTAGATTTTGCTTGCACTTCAACTTCCAGTTCTTTCTTCTTACTGCTTCTTGACTAATTCCCTTCCCTTCTCTTTTTCATGTTCTTCTCCTCTCACCCAGTCCACTCCTCCCCTCCCCTGTTGTTTAATCTTGTTTTGCTGCTTTGGCCGTTTTGCTATGCTGCTGCTGCTGCTGCCTCCTGCAGCTGTCCTCAACGCGCATTTCTTCCATATTTCTGTTTCTGATTCTTCCTGCTGCTGCATGTGTGTGTTAGGAAGCAATGCTGCATGGTATTGCTTTGGGCAAGACTAAAGTTTAGCGCAGAAACCGAGCACTGAAGCACAGCATTTACGGCGTGTTCAGCAGTTGTGAAAAGCTCTCTCATTTCTTAGCAAAGATAAGATTCCCAGTGTAAGGATTCTGCAAAGAATGAGGAAGGAAACAGCAAGAGCAATAACCACCCCAGAAAGAAGAGGAGAAAGCACGTGCACATGGAGTTAGCCTGGCATTGCTCAGACATAGCACTGTTCATCCTGCAGAAAGACTGTTATCACAGATGGCTCATGCTCACACCTATTCAACATGGGTTTGGTTAGTTGTCCTTCTGTGTTTAGTGTGGGGAGACTGCTGTTACTTTAATCAAAAAGGGCACACCTGTGTGCATATGCCGAAAGGAGCAGTGGATGGTGAGCTAAACACCACTCTGTCACATTACACGTGAGGGAGATGAGCCACAAAGATGGAAAAACAAGAGCCTGGAGTCTTCAGATTTCAGTCTAAGCAATAATGCAACCCCTCAGCCTTAGACAAACTGTTTATTTAAGCATGTGAGTTCTTGAACTGTACTTTCATTTCACAAAACTGGGGAGAAAAGAAGAAGAAAACATCCTTTTCTCAGGGAAGGGGAGGACAGAACTCTCTTCCTAAGCCCAGTTCCAGACATGATTGCTCCAGGGTCAGTCTTCCTGCTTCTGCGGCGAGCCCACCGGGCACAGCACTGCTGGGGGCAGCTGCCCAGGTAGGGGCAGCCCCCCTAAGGTCTCCCTTCCACAGTGCCTCCGCATTACGCATCCAGCTCTGTCTTATAGCATATGACCCCAATGCCATGACAGGCATTAACTGTATGCAGCAGGTTTTTTCAATGCAAACCTGCAGGTGAAGCTCTGGCTTTGGCACTGACTTATTTTAAGTTTAAAAAGTGAACGAAGGCTTCAATAACAATGACTCTTCAAAACAGACGCTGTGCACCATCATTCCCACTCCTCCTTTCTACCTGCAAGTATTTACTAAAACGAACAGTACAACTCCCTTGACTTTCACTGAAGCAAAAAACATATGCTGCTTTATCTGAAAAATGAGATGGAAGATATTTTAGGCAAATTCGTACTATTCATGCTTAAGAGCAGCTTTTTATCTCATACCCAACACAGTACAAAAATTATGTACCGTTTTGTAAAATTACAGTATTTAAAAAAAACAGTCTTCAGAAGCTGTTAAAAAATGTACCACCACATGCATTTCGGGGGAGGGGCGAAATCAGACAAGCAGCAAGTTATAATTTAATAGTTCTCTTTAAAAAGTCAGGGAAATACTACAGGACGGGGTGGAGGAGAAAACGGAAATAAAATAAGCAAATAGCTTTTAGTTTCTTAAGCTTTCTTTTTCCTCTGAATGAGCTCATCATCTGTAATATTTTATACTTTCATTTTTACAGAATACATGAAAACATGCAGTTTCAGTGAAAATTGATCAAAAGCTTTACTTCTGATATCACCTGATACGCACCCACATCTATCTTAAGCAATGTGTCACAATAGTTTACATTCAGAACATATCATTCAGTGCACTGCCCTCACTGATTTAATATAGGTCAGTGAATCCACTTAAAATAATTACAGCTATACTGAAAGATGACTATAAATCAAGTTCAAGTCTATAGCATTTTTATTTCCTGCCAACAAAGTGTCCATAGCGTTACCATATTTTTATCTAGACCCTGGAAACAAATCTCTTGCATACCTGTAGTGCGTAAAGGTAAGCACCTCTGAAAGCTCCTTGTACCATTTACACAGCTCAAATCACTACTTAGCACGTCAACTCTTGAGATTCATGGCCTAGCATAAAACCACAGCACTGGTTTTGAAATCTTAGTATTTGTTTCTAAAACCAAAAGCGCCATTTATTTTTTCTTTTGTTTAATATTGTATTAATTCATAAGAACATTACTGAGTCTCAGCCCTGCTAATCATCTGTAGAGACTGTCATCTAATAAGCATAAGCCTACACGCTGTCTGAAGTCTTTACGATACCTTTCGGTGAAGGGAGAGGAGGGGGAATGGCATTTTTTGCTCCAAATGAGTAATTTGTGGCTTTAAAAAGTTGCTTGGTCATTCTGTTACCTCCTGACCAACATTCCTGAAAAGCAGACCTGCAGAAATCAGCCCTGCCAGAAGCCTGCTGAGGGACACACCGTTAAACTGAGGAAATCTCCCAACATCTGGTCCAAGCATGGAGAAATCACGCAATTTCACTCCATGAGTAACTGCTTTGTAAACCAGGAGCACTCACAACCTAGGGGGAAGGGGGGCACCACAGCCTGCTGCCCTGGCATTTACCTCTAATGAAAGGAAGAGCAGAAGCATCAGTTCCTCACACGTTACCCAATTATTTGAAATAAGAAAAGCTTTATTAAAGGTAGAGCCTCCCCTCTTGCAGAGAACATTGACTTTAAGCTGTGCCTATGCCAGGGCACCTGTCCCAGCAGCACACACACAGAACCACAGAGCAACCACCCAACTGAAGGGCCACCACATTCATCTTTATTTCTCTCTCGTTATTGAGAGGAGTTTAATGAGGACCTTGCTGCCTGACTTGGAGGGTTGCAAATCCAGACCTGGCAGACCACAGCTAGGTGAGTCCCACACAGGAAGCGCTCAGCAAGCAGCTCATTTAGCTACGAAAGGATTTCCACCCCAAGAGCCCTCCTTCAGCTCAGTACCTCACCGAGCCTGAGACTGATGCCCCATTTCCATCACTGCCAGCAGAAGCAGAGGTCTGGCAGGATGAAACAGCTACAGAAGATGTGGGGAAGGGATACGGCAGGAGGACACAAGCTCTGCTCCTAGCCAGTCCCGGAAGCAGGGACCACCACCTCCCAGCTGAGAAGCCTTGGAGAGCCTCCCAGCGCCCCCACCCAGATCTGCTCTCAACTCTGCTGCCCACAAATTTACACTGCCTCTCCTCACGATGGTCTTTCTGTAGAAAGGCTACACAGCTAGAAATTCACTTGCTGCCCTGATGATGGTCAGCCTGAAGGGAGGGGGTTGCTACTGAGGTGGTAAGTGCCTGACAATTATTTGTGCCATACCCATGTTTACCACCATCCTACTTTTTCCAGTTAGAAGTCTGAGACTGCGCCACTTTTCCCCAGAAATACTGAACTGTCTGAAGACAGGATCTTTTCCACAATGCACACATTTATGAATGCACATATATTTACAGACACAATAGAGGCAGCAAGCAAACACTACATACTGACACAGAGAAAATCTTTTAAGTCCTATGAAGAAAACAAGCTTCAGTATTTTTTTGCCAGTGTGTTTACGTGAGATAAGAAACAGCTACCCAAAAGATTAGTTAGAACATTTTTGGTGCCAAGAGATAGAGAGACTCTCCGCTATTCTGTGTTCCTGCAGCAAGTCTCATCAATGCATCATATATTAATTTCACCACTAGAAAGGCAGGTGATGTGGATTAATGGAATTATACTTAAAACAAGCAAATCAATACACTCTCTCAGTTATCAGTATTACAGAGCAAAGTGTACCCGAGACTTACAAATGTCAGCTTCTAAGGGCAGACGTATAGTAAAGAATCCTAAACTGATGCCTGTATAAGTATCATTACTAAGTTCTCAGTAAGTTTTTGTAGGTATACAATCATATTTCACCATGTTCAAATGTCCTTATTTCATGTTACTATGTGAGATCTGCACACATGCACAAAAAAAGGACAAATATAGGTGGCTTCATTTGTTATGCATTCAAATAACACTGTAACCAAAAACTAACAAAATGCCCTACAAGAATAAGGTCTGCCAGAGGACACTTGTAACAAATTACATATTCTAAATATCAATAGTTTCAAAATCTGTTATATTTGCTACTCCCTCTCTGTATGATCTAACTGAGAGCCTGTCCACATGGAAGATCAGGACTGTTTAAATGAATGATGTTCCCAAGCGCAGGCACGGATCCACCCAAACCACTTCACCGGCCACTTCACACTTGGTTTGTGTCAAGCTCCTGCAGCTCCTTAGGTAAACGAACGCTTAATTTGGTTCAAGAATAATTTGGGGCTTGCCATAGTAATTACAGCTATTTAAAAATATGCAAACAATAACAATTCAGAAACTCAGTGTCACTGTTTCAAGAAAGGCAAAGTCAATCATACAGCTGACTTCTGACTGACTATAGCGTAACACGGCACCTGACACTAGTTTACTTATTGGTACAGCAAAGAAACCACAGGAAGAACTTGCCCCAAGAACGCAGAGCAATGACTGTAAAATGAGAGCATCTTGATGCACACATAAAATATGTGTGGAAATGATGCTAAAGTTAATTTTCTCTGGTATAGCACTGCAAGCAATTCTAGCAGCTTTCGGGCCAAAGGATGAATAAAACTGAATCCGATAAAAGGAGCTTTGTGGGGATTTCTTGTTCCATCTTTTCGTTCCAATTTTGCAGCTCAAATCCAGCCACCCTGAAGCTTCCACTTCAGCCAGAATATCTTGGAAATCTTCAAGAAACAAAATGAAAAATAAAAATTGGACTATTCTGAGAAGAGTCGTGACAAGACTGTGAAACCTAACCTCAGGAATGAGCCACCTTCCAAGGCACCTCTCTCACAGAACGAATAAACAAAGCACTAATCAAAACTTAAGGAGTATATCAGACAAACTTCTAACATAAAACACATAGCTGGAACAGATATCTGTTAATTATTTGATTACGCTTTAAAGTCTGTGTAATGGGTCAAGGGAATTTGTGTGTTCAAGCCCAGGGGCCAATTACCTAAGACAAACTGAAGAAATAAGAATTTTGTTAATGAATGCTTTGGATAATACAGGTACATCACTAAAGGACTACCAGCTTTTGTAACTCACACATTCAGAAGTTAAGACCTGAAAAGTCTTGATTGTTTGTGTAACATTCCCTTTCTTATAAGGTAGATTTATTTTTTTTTTTAAACAACTTATGTAATTCGGCTCCTCTTAAGTTTAAATATTGTGATATCTATTAAGTGATAATTTTTAAGTTAATATTGCTGAACACATTTCAAACACCACTCCACTCTCCTCACCATGACCCTCAACAGGAATTGACCAAACTCAAGGTTGTATGCAAAACACACAAAGTCTTTACTCATCTTCAGCAGGACAGTTTGGAGAGTGCCTTGTTTATTTTTCTAAGATTTTGAAAGGTTTATTCTCAAAATAAATACTTAAATAAATTAGGTGTAGCGATCTGGAAACCACAAAGTACAATTGAGATATTCCATCAATCACATTGTCCTTTACAAAAAAAAATAAAACCAAAAAAATCTAGTCTGCTGCAGAGACAGACTACTGCACATTTCTTGAGGGCAAGCTGAGCAAGCTGTGCCAATACTGGGACTAAGCCTTCCTGCCGTACCCCAGTGCTGTACAGGCTGCTTCCAAATTCCTCCTCCTCCTTCCCTGCAGCTACAGAGACACTGGCTGCCTACACCAGCTAGACTTCACAGACCAGTTGTCTGGGAACACTTATAAGAGCCTTTTACATTAAATCAGAAGGAGGTCCATGTTTAAAAAGCCAAAAAGAGTTTTAAAAAAAGTTACAGTAGGAATTAGATAAAGCCAAGAATCAGAACACCAAAGTAAGGACTAACAATGCATTTTCAAGTATATATAGCTCAGAGATACTCAGTCTGAGCATGAAACAGTTTGTATAACTGCAATAAAATAAACATAATCCAGAGATCACAGAATTGCGTTACAGTATTATTAGAAGTTCCATTTTGAAAAACACGCTAACCAGCAACGCTACATGCGTACATGTTCAGTAAGTTTATTGTAATAAAGTTATGGCAACTAAGCAACTGGAATGCAATAAGGACCAGAGTTGCTCATTACCCTAAGCTTTCTATTTCCCACAGTTTACAGCAAAGCATGGTATGACCTTCTAATTAAGGAGAAATTCCTTCAGACAGCTTTCCGCCCCCTCCAATGCGAGCTCTCCAGCCACCACTTCAGGCAGACTGGCTACATCCCACAAAGACAACTTCCTCCTAACAGCTTCCCTGGCACAAACAACCATTTACATGTCTAAATGCTACTCAAACCTGTCATCAAACGGCGCAGAAATAAAAATCAAGGCAACGAGAGCCTACTGTAAGGCAAAGACGATCAGCAGAGCTGCTGATGAACTACAGGAATACTCGGACAGATGAAGTGCACGTCTGTCTTCATTTCTTTCCTCATTGGAGACAGGTACGAGGGCGATGGGGTACCAGACCATCCATCCGGGGAGCTCTGTGCTTACATTGCTGCTCTCACTACAGCACAGTTATTTTAACAGGATAAAAGTCAACTTCCTCAAGAAGTCACTCTTACGTCCTTAGACAGACATTAGATCAACTCCTTCAGCTGAAGAGCGGGACAAACTCGCATAGGGCTTTTTATTTTCATTCCTCCACCCCCAATCTACGCCGCTCCTAGACAGCCTCAGAACTCCCACCACCTCTGTGCTCCGGGACGCGCGGAAGAGGGACCCCGCTCAGACCCCACACCCAGAAGCGGAGACTAATATTAAACTTGTAGGTAACCACTCCCGAGGCTTTCACTCACCGCCGGCGCCCGCCTGAGGGAGGGAGCGGCCGGCCACCTGCCCGTCGCCGACCGCCGCCTCACAACCGACCCTTCCCGCCGCAGCAGCGCCTCTGAGGCGACGCCCGGCATCCCAGCTCCGACCGAACGGCGGCGGCACCAGCCAAGCCGGCGACCCCGGGGAGGCCCCACAACCCCCGCGGCGGGGCCCGCCCCGCCGCGGGGGTTGTGGGGCCTCCCCGGGGTCGCCGGCTTGGCTGGTGCCGCCGCCTGCTGCCGGGGGGAGGTGGGGGGTCAGCACCAAAACCAGAGCCGCGGTCATTACCCAGAGGGGAGCGGAACCGCCCGGCGCCTCAGAGAAAGCGTCGATAAAGGGGGAGAGGGTGAAGCCGCGGCCGAAGCGGCGGAGTCGCCGCGCCGCCGCCTCAGGGACGGCCCCCACCCCGCGGGCAGGCCACTCCGGGCCCGGGGAAGCGCTGCTCACCCGTTCGCCGCCGGCTGCCGGCAACGGCGCTACCCGACGGCGGGAGGGGTCGGTCTGTCTGTCTGACCGCCCGCCCGGGGGCTTCGCTCGGCCCGGCCGCCGCCGCCGAGGGTCGCGTCGGCCCGGCGGCTCCGCTCCTGGGCCGCGCCTGGCGGGGAGTTTCCTGTCTGAGTCACTTCAACCGGGAGCTGCGCAGGGAAACACCCTTCCTGCCGCCCCAGCTCCTCCTCCTCCTCCCGCCTCATCCCAAACCTGCCGCCCCCTTCCCTCCCCGGCACGCTCCAGCTCCTCCTCCTCCTCCTGCCGGAGAACCAGAGAAAGTCCCATTCCCCCGGCACCACCGCGGGAGTCCCACCCGCAGGGAAAACCAGCACCCCCGGGGACGGCATTATTATTATTTTTTTTATTATTATTATTTTTTTGACTTTACAATTTTGTCAGGACGGCAGGGAAAGAGCCCGGCAGGGACCTAACCTGGAAGAAGCAAAGGGTATCCCGTAGGAAACCCGTTTAAATGTCCTCTAGAGGGTGCGCACGTATCTCCTTTTCATATCCGAAATGCCACTGTCATTGAAACTAAAAATCGAAAAAACAAGAATGGGTGTTTTCCACCGGCTGTTGACAACCTCCCACTTTCATTTTTCTGTAAAACACAACAAATACTTACGTACTTGCTAATTTTAAATTTCGCTTACCTTTTCCACAGAATGTTCTCCCATTTCAAGTTGTTTTTATTTCTTCAAGATTCATATAACTTGATGCTGCACCACAAAATGAAACTGCCAGCTCTTTTTCACTAAATTTTGTCAAGACTGTTCTTTCCAGCCACTATTTTCTGGCAGACAGAATCCACAAATCTACCATACGCAGGGGTTACAGTCAGCTAAGTGCATGGGAACTTCCACGCAATTTTTCCTAAAAGCCTATTTGCTTGTATTTGACTGCTTTAAGTTGCACCCAACTTTTTATTTACTCTTGAAAATCCTTTCTAATCATCAGCAAGCTACACAGTATGGCTGTAGCAAGCAATTTTAGGTCTCTGTTTTCAACAGCTGTTAGTGAGACACTGCCATTAATGATTTTTGTGCTAAGAACAGAATAATTTGTCCTTTACTTCATCTATTATTTTTTTTTTCAAACAAATTTCCACTGTATTAAATTTTCTTAATAGGCTTTTTGTAACAGCATCTACAAGAAAGCCTTTGGAAAGTGGGCATAAGTTGCGAAACCTCCTAATTCTCATTATTTCAAGTACGCTGTAATCCAATTATTCCACCCATTCCACATCATCAAGAATTCCCACAGCTTGTGGAGAAGTTCCGCATCATTTCAAAATGTTATTGTTACCATTTCATCATATCACAGGCAAATCTTCACAGTCATATTTTTCCGAGCGCTGCAATATAGTCTTTTCTATGAAACAATTTATTTTCTAGGATGTGGCTGCTTATCCTTCTCCGTTTGTGTATATTTGTAAGTATTTTGAGTGCATATACCAAATGAATGAATATCCCCCATCACAGATCCTTATCAGTCTAGCTTCTAAGCCTAGATCAGCCAAAACTGTGAAACACAACCAGAGCTGGATGCTTCCATTTCTAAAATGATACCTGATACTATTCAATGCAATCCATCCCATGCCCTTTCCCACAAACCCTGCTTGGGGCAACGAGCTCGCTAAAGTACAGAGTAACTCACCTTCGTAACGCAGGACTGGTTTTGTTTCCTTGTCCCAGGTAGGTGCAAATTCAGAACACGCACTTGGCCTACATCAGCAGCGACACCTCCGTTATCAAGCCACAGCAGAGCAGCAAGGACAGGGGACTTCCTCCAAGCAAAGCCAAAAGCTCCCAGCGAGATCTCATCAGCAGCAGCTTGCCCCCAGATGGGTGACGCTTCACAGTGCTCCTGTGCGAGACTGCCACTGCAGTTCCCGTACTTGCCGAAAGCCACCTGGTGCCAGGAGCAGCTGCTTTGCATGAAAGCAAGACTGTGCCAACCAGTGCCACGGTGTCCTAGCAATAACAGCTTGTCCTAAGCATTGGCCTGTGCCCCAGCTCTTGCTGTGCTCCTTCTAAAGGAATTGAGTAGGTGGAGGAGCTACTTCCCCACTGCTGGAGCAATCTGCTCTTCATCAACATTCCCATACTCAGGTTTATAGCTACCCATAAGGTCAGATAAAACAATACTGATGATGATTGATGATGACATGCAGCTAGTCAAGATTTGTGCTTCTTTTCTATTATTTGATATTGGAATTACAGTAAAATCACATTTCACCATCTGGATGTCTATGTTCTCACGTAACATGAGGCATGCTTATCAAAACTATTTTAAAAGAGCCCACATCACGCCATTCCAGCTGCCTGATTGAATTCTGTAATGCTCCCACGACTCCCGGCTCTTTACACTTTTGTGCAATTTACATACTGCAATGACAGTACTTGATTAAAGGTGTTCAGCAGGTTTCCATGACCTGCTTCTCCCTCTACCATATCCACCCTTCTTAATTATCCTTGCCACATTGAACATTGGCCTTCTGGGCCTAGCTAAAGATATATGTATCTACATATTCCTGATGAAGCCGTTAACTGATCTTCTATCCAGGGAAAGATAGGTGTGGTTTTTATAAGGCCAATGGCTAGACTTAGGATCTCAAGCAGCCCTTTCTTGGGTGGTATTTATTTAAACCTGGTATTTAACCCATGCCTGTCAACAATCTTTAGCGAGATCTGTAACACTAAGTATCATCCTCCTGCTAATTTACATACCCTACACCTATACCAGATGAACATCAGATAACATCAGATGGTAGTAACAAACTTAATGCAATTGTCTGAAGATTTATTTAATGCTGCACATTCGTAAATACCCATTAGGATATGATGAGATGTGCAGCGCTCTGGTTCTGATTTCCTTCTTAGTGCTGCATGCCACTATCTCAAATGGATCGAAGCAAGCAGGGTTTCCTAGTTCTCCTTTCCAGCTCCCTGAAATGCTAGACTGCTGCCAACTCAGACAGATTTAACTCTTTATGTGTAAAATGAGCCCATGTCCACCCACCCTGCTTTCCAAGAATGCTGCACGCTGTGCTACCAACCACGCCAGAGTCCACTCACCAACTCCCTAACAGACATGAACAAGCATTAAATCCCTTCTTGATTCTATTATACATCATATTCATTCTGCTCATGCAGGACATGAGTACAGAGATTAGGGCACGTATGTTTGGCAATTCATCCCACCCACTCGTCACCCCAGACCCCAAGACAGCTACCTACATCCCCTACAGCCTTCCCAGCAATAAATGCGCAGTGCAGCAACAAGCCTCTGCACAATCCAATAAATATGAATTGCATCTGTCAGGACAGGTTTTTCTGGAAGTGTGCAAAAGAGTGTAGGAGGCAAGCTGTAAAAATCTGTAGATCTCTACAGTTAATAAGATAAAAAAGCCCATCAGAGGGATTTTTTTAATATTTTTAATCAGCCTGCAATTTAGAGATACTATCTTTCCTGCATGCTACCATGGAAACCAGGCAATCAACAACTGGTTGCTAACTTTTTTTGATATCAATAGCTTGACACAAGCAAAGGTCCTCAGGGACCTACTGATTAATTAGGGGTTATTAAAACTAAACAGCAAATAAAGCATTAGAGAATTTACTAAATCTGTAGTAAAATGTGGCCTAGAGATTACAGAAGCCCACAGGAAAGGAGAAGGAAGAAAAGTACTGAGACAGATAGATAAGGGCATCTATGCTGCAAATTTTATGAGACTGCATCCAGAAGTTAAAAAGACAACAAGTAAAGGTGGAAATGAAGTACAGATGAAACTGTGACAGCAACCAATAATGCAATGTGCTCTTTTCTAAAGAATTTTAGACATCAGACACAACACCTTACCAAGAATATTACGATTTTCTCTAATACCACCTAACCAAATCCTTACTTTTAAGCACCCAAATCCATGCTTGCTCTTCCACCCATATCAGTGCTGCTTTTTAAAGCCATTCACTTCTCCCATGTACATCATTTAAGTACTTAGTCCCATGTTTCAAAAAGCCAAGGAGGCCTTTTTTTGCTTTAGTATAATAGAAGAATATGGTTAAGACCAGGATCTAAACAGTTTTTTCCTCTTTTTAGTTTAAAGTTCTCTAGGATCAGAATAATCTAGCTATGACTATAAACCAGATTACATTTCTTCTTCTTTAATAATTCATTAAAACATCTTCTCCATAATCAAGAATGATTTTTTTTTTAAACTATAAAATAATTATTTCTTATTTTATGCTTTTTAGGTCAGACATATTTAGGGGAAAGCACATGCCTTTTCTCATTTAAATACAGACCAGCCTTTTGACATTATGAAAAAAAACAGCCATGAGCTTGGAAAGACATCAACTAACAAAAAAAAAATAAAAAAACCCTTGAAATTTTAAAATCTGCCACCTAGTGGGCTTTTTCAAAAATATGGTTTTAAATTAGAAGATGCCTCCTTATAAGCTTAAAAAAAGTTCAGTTTCTATATGCTTTGCTGGGCATTTCATGCTTTCCCTTAGATAAACTTGACAATTTACAAAACAATAAATTATGACAGAACCCCCTTAAATCTATACACACACGCAATAAATCAGGCCTCGTATTTCTAATGTCTCTACTTTTGCTTACTTGAAATTCCAGAAGTGCAAGTAAAGCATACTCAAATGCTGGGTCTCCTCCATCAAAGAGGAAGAGTGTCCAAAAGTTAAGATTCAAACCAATTCAGAGGTAACTGATAAAAATGGGCATTTGGAGACAGGGTCAAAAATGTCCAGAAGGAACAGACCCAGGACAGAATCCAAGTAACACTGCTCTGTAAAGAGATCAGAAAACTTTACAAGGAAATTCGAGCAAATAAATAGCTAAAATACCCCAAACCTCACTAAAAGTCGTCTTTTTTTTCCAAACAGGTAAACAGCCATTTTAACTACTGCTAGGGGACTGATGAAATGGTCCTGGTGACATCACAGGGCATGCACACTAATAGAAAGGACTTATTTTTCTGTGGTTCTAATGAAAGAGAAAGGGATGCCATAAGACAGATTCATTCAACAGAATTTGTCAGCTATTACTGACCCACAAAAAGCTAAGCATGAAGGATGTCCATGACTAGAATTGGCCAACATTGCCAGAGCTAGATTTTTCCACTCTGCTTTGGTGATGACAGAAGAGCAAACAAATATTGAAAGCTGGCTAAAACACGGCATGCAGGCATCACCCACCTCCAAAGTGCACAGAAATCTCTCTGCAGAATGCAAGGTTAATTCCTAAGCAGGAAATTGGGTGAAACAGCAAATTCTTTCACTTGCATGGGGTCTTTCAAATAAAATAAGTAAAATCTGCAAAGGGATTTACTAGGAATTATTGTTTCAACAACATAAAGGATTGAAGGATCTTTTTCCCATATCTAGCTAGTATTATCCAAGGTAAGTCTATGAAAAGCAGTAATTTCTCTGAAGGTAACCACTGTATAGAAAGGAGAAATAAAGCAACTACTTGTTAGATTTTTAAAAGCACAGAGTACAATACATATATATACTCAAAAAGTAATGAACCAGTGCATACAAGTGCTGAACTTCCTAGTACCGGTATGCCTTTTAAAGCTACTAGTATGCTATTCAGTTTTACTCTGAGTGAGCAAGAAACATTTAATAAAGAACATACACTGCCTCTACACACAATAAATAACATGGAATCTCAAATGAGAACCAGTCGTGGTAAACTAGAAGCACAAATAACTTTTGTTAATATGTGTCCACCTACCACAAAAAACATCCACTTGGAAAAGTGTGTCATGTGGTAGCAGAGGATAATACAAACATAATGTTCTCTAAGGCAAAACCTCTACTCAGTCAAACAAAAAAGAACATGCTGCAGGGCAGCAGAAATTGTCCTACTGTTATACTTTCCAAAAAAAGTTTCTTTTTCCTGAAAACATATTGTGGCTATAACTTGGAAGAACCTTTTCAGATCTCCTGTTCAAACAAGAACACCAATATTCATTTTCATATAAAGTAATTATTAGTTCACAGCTAAAAAACCAGTTTTATAATGTGAGCCACAAAGTGTCACAGTTGGTAGTAATATACTTCATTTACCTTGCAGAAACAGCCCTCAGACTTTAAGTGACCAACTGGGTTTCATCAGAAACACACACAATGGTGAAATTCCAATTATTAAATCTTTTATTTATTCAAATAAAGAGGTAAATGGCTATGATTGATTTTCCCTTTTTAAATGCAGGTGTACTGATGCCAGAATTACAGAGAAACTTCCACGGGGAGGAGACAGGGCAAGTCATCTTGTACAGAACATGTTCCACATTTACTTCTCTAGAAATGTACCCTTCCGTATTACAATCTCCCACTTTACAAGAGATTAGTTACTAGATGTTAAGTTTTATTTGCAGAAGGCTTAGGAGGAGAGTGATGAAGTCATATCTGACCACCTCTGAAACATCTCAATAATCCAATGGTTAAAATTAATACATTACACACTGTGATCTTGATCCTACTTAAACGGACAGGAGTTACCACTAAAATTAGTACACATTTGATCATTTAACATAAAAAAATTGGTATTTTATGGTCTGCAACAATCCATTTTGATAAGTTAATCTTGTATTTTATACATCAGCTTATTGTAACAGTCATAACTGTTCCCAAAGAGTTCTTACGAACCATTAAGCAAATAAAATTAACACCTCTTAGCCTTTTTTCAAAGGAAAAAAAAGGCCAAAAATGAATGCAACCAACCTTTTTGAATAATAAAAATTGAGTCACACCACTCCACACTGTCCTGTGACCTATTCACAGCTGCAAAACTAATGGAAAAAGTAAAACAGCAATTATTCATAATTTAAAGAAAAATCCTTTTTACAGCATGAAGTACATTTTATGTATTTTCAAATAAGATTGTTTACACAGGATGAATTTTACACTACACATGTTTTTTTGATGTTGAAGCATATATGTACAGACAGAAATACTGCCACAACCAATACACTTAAATACCTGTACATTATTTACATTTTAAAATATTCTACACAGCTCCAAATGGTCAGCGTCATTCAGCTACGTAGATTTCAAACTGGAGTGTAAAATGCTTACAGTTTTTTAACAAGGGAATTCCAGCACAAATGCTGTTTTCAGTTCTTTAGTAATTCAATGGATTCAGGTGTTAATTTTGTTCCATGCCAGCCATCAGTGACAAAGCTAAAGATTCCACTGCAAACCAAACCATAAAGAAGTAGTTAATATTTGCATTTGCAGCAGTCTGCAAGTATTTGTTGCAATACTCAATTCTGTAGTTTAAAAGGAATATACCAGTTTATTTTTTTTTAATTATAACACTTCATGATTTCAGATGGTAAGATAATTTTATGAATCTCTGACAGTTTAGACAATATTTCACCACTTTCATCATCAGTTATCCATTAGTTATGTCAGGTGGTAACAACTGGTAAGAAATTAGCTCCTTCGTTTGAAATCCTAACTACTGTACACAAAAAAAGAATAAACATTGTGGGGAGTTACACGCAGCAAGCCATTCTCACAGACAGGTCTTGCAAACTCTTGTAGACTGAGTAGCAGTGATGTTAGATATTACCTCTTTTAGAAACCTATTACAACAGGCATCTACACAGCCGCTAACCCCATTCAGCAGGTGCCCCCCTAACTCAAACAGGCACTGATTAGCAACTTAAGCTAATATCAGGCTGCAAGTAGAAGCACAGACATGTCATCTTCTGCTGTTTCTGCCACTAAGGAAGTAACATCCAACAGATGGGCAGAGCCAAGAGCTCAGTGCAGTTGCAGCTGAGGCACCATAATACTAAAATTTTACCTGTTCAACATACATCACAGCTGTTATCCAATCACAACAAAAAGAATGCTTTTCTATGCCCTCCAGAACTTAGTTTAGTTCATTTGTTTAGAAAATTGCTTGTCACTTGCTTAGCTACATCAGCATCCCTTCATCAAGAAAAAAGGTAAACCGAAGACAGCTGTCATAAAAAAAGCATGGCACAAATACTCTAAAAAAATAATGAAGTTAACTTATTAAGAAGTAAGGCTTCACGTCTGTCTGTGAATACCTCACAAAATGAGGTTAAGATTAATGTTAACATTAAAACAGATTAAAACATTAAAACAGATTAAAACGTAAATACAACCCTAGTAGAGCTTGTGTCCCAGTAAGTGCAGGTATGTGAAAAGCCTCATGTACTTACAGTGAGGAAAAGAGCCTCGACAGACAGCTTTGTTGAGAACAGTTACAAGAAACATATGACAGTTTTTAAAATCAGATTCCATCTTCTCTATGGATTCCATCCTACAAAACAGTTTAGCAAAGGAATGCTTAACAGACTAGCACTATGTTATCTTCAAAAAAATATGACCAAAACTTTACAGTAAATGACAAAAGTAATCTTTGCATAGCATTCTGGCTTGAACTTACCATATTTCAGTCATGCCTGTGCATACTCTTCTAGAAAACCAAGGCATCTTTGACAGGAGCGTCTGAGCTCTATCACAATGGCATTAGTAATTTCCTCATCCTAGAAATTGCTGCCGTGACTAGGAGGAACTGTGTGGTTCCAACTGACAACTATTACTCCCACACAGCTTTGTATTTCAAGACAGCCATTCCTGGTCCCTATTGCTTCAGGGCTCCTTGGGGTAAACCCTACACTGCCAAATAAAACAGGGACACCCAAACTGCTTTACTGTCAACAAACTCTTGAATTCCACTTTGGATTGTGCCAGTTAGTGCTCACCAGAGGAGGGAGAAGATGTAGCTCACAATAGTCACTCCTTTCCTTTTTCTCCTCTCCCAAGAGGATACGGATGACACTACATCAACTAAGACTTTTTCCTGCCACATCCAAGAGCACGCAACCACATGCCCTGAGTTTCAGTCTTTATCAACAGCCTTCACAAATTATTTCTGACACTTCAAATCAGAAAAGCACTCCAAAAATAGCAATTTCCTAATGCCACAGGAGAGCAGGATACAAGTTCTAGGTAGCATCTGTGCCAAAGAGAATTAGTCGTGAAAAATATGGATGTGAGCCAGTCTGCACCAGCTGGCCTCAGCACCATAGATCAACCCTTGAGTGTTGGACATAGCCTTGGAGACTTGCCCACTATCATTCATCCTTCAAGCAGCAGGTTACACAAGCAGAAGCATGAAGTATAAATTGGGAGAGGAGTGGCTGGAGAGCAGCCCTGCAGAAAGGGATCTGGGGGTGCTGGTCAACAGTAGGTTCAATAGGAGACAGCAGTGTGCCCTGGCAGCCACCAGGGCAAACTGCATCCTGGGGTGCATCAAACACTACATAACCAGCAGGTCAAAAGAGGTGATCATCCCACTGTATTCAGCATTGGCACAGCCTCACCTGGAGTACTGTGTGCAGTTCTGGGCCCCACAGTTTAAGAAATATGTGAAGGTACTTGAACGTGTCCAGAGGAGGGCAACAAAGCTGGTGAAAGGGCTGGAAGGAACGTCCTATGAGGAGCAGCTAAGGACTCTGGGTTTGTCAAGTGTGGAGGACATGAGGCTGAGAGATGACCTCATTGCTCTCTATAGCCTTCTGAGGAGGGGAAGTGGAGAGGGAGGTGCTTGCTGATCTCTTCTTCCTGGGATCCAGTGATAAGAGGACAGGTGGGAACAGTTCAAAGCTGCACCAGGGGAGGTTTAGATTGGACATTAGGAAGCATTTCTTTACCAAAAGGGTGGTCAAACCCTAGAACAGGCTTCCTAGAGAGGTGGCTGATGCCCTAAGACTGTCAGTGTTTAAGAGGCATTTGGACAATGCCCTTAATAACATGCTTTTAGGTCAGCCCTGAATTGGTCAGACAGTTGGACTGGATATCATTGTAGGTCCCTTCCAACTGAACAATTCTATTCTAGTCTAAAAAAAAAAAAAATCGGATCTTATTTTTAATCTTGTCTAAGGGATGGCTTAGAGAAGAGCAACTGATTCACAGACCAACACATTAATCTTATCTTGGAATTATAGGTGGGTTTCTAACGTCAATCATGGCACATAAGGAAGCACGTGTCTTTTCTAAAAATCCCAACTATGACACACATCCCAGGTTGCTTCTACAGAAAAGGTACTATAGGAAAGGATAGACCAAACACAATTTCAGATTTTACCAATAATACAAAATCTGAGCATATGAACTAATGGAATGAAACTTTCTGCATTAAAATCTTGACTCCAAAGTCAATGGCAGAACTTCCACTGACTTCAACAGCTTCACATTTTTACCACAAGTTTTTCACAAAGGTTTTACAATTGGGACAGTCCAGATTAGAAAAACAAGGAGGTTTAGAGATTAGATTTAGATGATTTTTTTTTTTTTAAAGAAAACCAAAAATGTATTGCCTTCTAAAATGAAAGCCAAACTAAACAATCCCACTTTTCATAAAGCAATTAACAAGTGTCATCATCTAGCTGCCTACAATTTTACATCATCACCAGGAAACACGATCATAAACCAAACCTGTGAACCTCTCATTTTACTGTTACAGATAAATATGAAGGAAAAGAAAACCCTCCTTGCTGCTATGCTCTACAATCTTTTCAAACACTTAGAAGTTATATATTGGCCACCTTTTTAATTAGAAAATACTGAACATACACTGATACAAGTGCATGAAACTTGTTAGGTTCTATCTAAAATAAATTTCATCTTTGCTAAGAAATAGCAATTAGCCTCTGATATCTGCTGTTAAACACTGAGAAGTCCTGTTATTTCACACCAAAAAAAAAAATAATCTCAAAATCATATTCTGAGCTGTGAAATTATGACCACGTAGAATTTTAGGTATGTATACTTACTTCCAAGCCCCCAAACCAGCCTGCCAACGGTCTGCAAACATCAGTACTAAATTTAACACTTTCATTATAGCTTCTTTCACAAAGCTCACCTAAAATAACAATTAAAACAAAAGGAGTAATAGTCAGAAATCCATTGTTAAGCATAATCATTTTCATTATTAAGCTGCAATACAAAGGTATCCCATGCCATTTAACCTGATCTGTAAAAACAATCTCCTAAGAACACTGCGATTCTTCCAAATTTAAGATGTGTTTTGTATTTGCTCTCTAATTCATTTCATGGCTGACTATTTTGATGAGGACTATGCACAGCCAGTATGCAGGATAAAATCTACAATGTTATCCATGTATCTCCATTTCCTGCCATACCAGTATGTATAATCCTCACTACATTACCAAGCCACCTCAGTTTGTTCAAATCCTCCCATCTCTTAAAAACAAATGAGTCATGTAAAATCCAATGTAAAGAATTTAATTTTATCTTTTCTTCTTGCTACAATTGAGCTGAGACTCGCAAGGGAAACTAGATCTGGAGAAGCTACCATTTCCTTCAGAGTACCTATATATCGCTTAGTATGTATGAACTGCAAAACAGACAGCATAATTAGTATAAACTACTTTCTTGTCCTGCTAAACTTAATATATCAAACACGCCAACTTTTTCTACCCACCTTTTCTCTCAGTAGGCAGCGATCATGGATTGTAGATAGATACCTGTAGTGAATCTTTATCAATTGATCTAAATCTTTGGCTTCTTCTACCTGATGCTGAAACTCCAAGCCTGTACTGTGAAGAATCTTAAGAAGACCACCAGTTATTAAATTCCATGTTGCACACAAGTGCTTATGACTCTTCCAATTTTTTTTTTTTTTTTAAGAGCCTAAAATTGCCTGATTCATTCACTCTTCCCTCTCAAATTTTAGGCTCACCCTTCAAATTACCATCAATACAGCAAAAATTTCAAGCTCTTCTCATAACTGCACAATGACATTCCTCATATAAATAGGAATACTGCCACTGCGCAAGGGAAAACAGACTATACTTAGTGGAGCTGATCTGGAGTACATTAATTTTATTAAAGGCCAAAAAAGGCAACAGTAGAACAGATATGAATCTGCACGCATTGTCTTTATATTTGAGAAGTCACGGATACACTTTTGGATCTGTGTACTAGATATTTTTGAGATGGATTCATTTCACTAAAATGTCCATAGTAACACTTTTATAAGCATAATAGCTCTTAAGAGAGTAACAGCTTACAGAAACCTATTTTTACATGACTGTGCTTCAGTCATCTAGCACTGGGAGAAACAGTCAACAAGAACTAATGACATCCAAAGATCAATCATATGCATGTAGAACTTTTAAAGCATTTTTAGAATTACTGATTTAAAACTGCCAAGTTAAAACTGAAAAATGTTTATTTCAAAATTATTTTGCAGAAAGGACATTAGACTATGATTTTGCTTTTTGGTTTTTTATGTTTTAAATGAAAACTAATACTGCATCCCCAGTTACAAGTTCATAATATAAATAAAATTGTGATATAAGACAAACCCTAGTCATGATGTAGTTGTGCAGGCTGTTGACAAAATGCATAAGTTTCACTCTTAAGAGGAACATGCGATGTATTTGTTGTTTTATACTTTCTGTTTGTGGTCCAAATAGAGGAAGCATTCCTTGTTCTAATAAAGTTCCTTCCTTAACCTGTGGGGTTTCTGCAGCACAGACTAGTTCTAAAAAGAAAAGGCAAGAGTATTTTATTGAAGTGCTTATGAAGACAAACTAGCTAAAATGTTACTTAAAACTGAAATTTGTTATTTCTTATTATTCTGCACACAATACTGATGTAAGAATTTTCTTGCAAATTCAGATGTGTTATTAAAATATAGCAACAATAAACTGAATAGTTTGACAGTATATGTACAATGCAATTTGATAAATACTAGAACAGGAAATGCTATGTAACAACTAAAGACTATGTGAAAGGATAAAAAAATAAAATCTACATTACAAATAGATGTGTGTACTATCTCCACAAAGGGGAAAAGACTTAAGCACAAAGCCGTATTCATAAAGTTTAAGCAATAAAAAACCCCATATACTTCTAGGAAGCGAATTACTTAACTGATGTACAAAACACAGATGAACCCATCAACTTTCTAATTTATTTTTCTAGGACATGAAGTGTGTATCCACTTTATATGGGACAGGAGGAGTACAAACATTAACCTGGTGAAGGACACACTGAGCGATCTCTTTCTACAATCCTCAAATATTTAAATTGCAGCTTAGAGTATGTATTCCCAACTATTTAGCTTACCATTTCAAACTCAAAGAGAGAATTTTTTTCATCTTGTTTTCTTAACTTGTTTGCAAGATATTACTCATAAAAACTTGGACTATACATAAAACAAAACACTAGGGTGTGGTAGACAGACCTTCTTTGAACAGCAGGGTCTGAAGAATGAAATAACAAGTTTCCAATATAACTAACTAAACCTGAATCAAAGAGACAAAGGGAATGCATGAATAGTGTTGTCCCCGAGGCTGAAAAGAAGTGAAAAACATACCCTGCTTAATATATCTAATTTGTGAAGTTAATAGAGGTTAATATTTTATAGAATGAATCAAAATTCTAACTGGTTTATACTACTTACTGCAAAAAGCAGCAGACTATTTATATCCTTAGATCACAGAACAAGTTTTTAGAGTATCTTTCATTGAAGAAGCTTCTTACCATCAAATCGTAAAACATCTAGACTATACTTGGCCCACTTTATTTGTAGTAAGAGCAGAAAAACTTGATTGTAAATTTTTTGGCACTCTAAGCTTATAACTATATCCACAGGCCAAGGAACCTAAGAGGAGAAGATAATCAAGATGGAAAACATAAGTCACTTTAATACAATATTTCAAATCTGTTCTAGAATAAGAACTACAGCAATAGCAACTCACTACCTTGTAACTCAATGTCAAGCCATCTAAGGTGTGGACAGGGAGTTTCTTCTTCACTGTATCAACATTTTCAAATGATATAGACAACCTACGCAAGGAAACAAGTGATATAATTGGTGACAATCTATTTTAAATTAGTGGTTAGTTTGTTTTTTTGTTTTTTGGGTTTTTTTAATTTCTTATCACTAAATACCAACTGATTTAATCTGGGGGACTTGGGTAGAAGAGATGACAACAGCTCAGAACTTCATTAAAACAGGTTCTTCTAATGAGTACGCAAAAATTAGTCTTGCACTATGCATGTTAAGCACATTAGTACAGGTAAGTGTGAAAGAAACATAACTAAACTATATTTTACAGGATTTTGCATTTTACCTTGCACTGTCCTCTGGATAGCGTTGCCCAACTGCTTCTTGAAGTTGAACGTTTAGGAAAGCAACATTTTGCCAAGTTTCCTTTTCTCTAATTTTGTCAAAAATAGACGTATAGAAGTCATACATGGTATCTCCAGCTTCAAGTAAGAAAAAGTTTCTCATTGCCTGCAAATATTCTACAAGCCTAAACAGGAACAACCATATAACATTTCCTCAGTCTTAATCATACAAGTGAAATCAAACACAACTGCTAAAGAAATAAAAAACTTAAAAACTCTTCACTACATGAACTCAGTACTGAACATAAACTTAATGAAGTCCACAGTAAATCCTTTGCTTAACCCTCAGATAGCCTTCACATATGTTCAAATAAAACCAAAATAACCAAGCCATTTTTTCCTGTAAGCTTGAACAGCCCCACTAACTTCAACGGAAATGCTCGTGGTATTCAGCTATCTTATGGGCTAGGCAATTCTCAGAAATAGCTTAGAGTTTGGAAATCCTGTCCCTCTCCCTAAACAGAACTTAGGGAAGGAGATGAAATTTCAGGGAGAGCTCTGTCTAAGAAGAGACTTTAATGTGGAGCCCCAGAAAATTATGATAGGGATTTTCCTTTTCTGATAAAGTAGGAAGAATAGTACCGCTACAGCTCTCACAACAACCGTGACTATAAATACAGTATTTCAGACAGATTAAAAGCATGACAACTTATGAACACCTGAAAGGTAAAAGGAATAGGCCATTTTACTCTAAGTAATGTAAAAATATCACATAATATCCTTTTGTTTACTTTTTGTCTACTATCTTCTTGTCTACTGTACATTTTATAGTATCATAACTGAATCTCATATTAAACAAATATATTCTGGCTTCCTAAAATTTGTCTTCTGGTTTCAAATGACAACACTATTAAAAGTGTTTGAAATAACTTCTCTGTTGAACATCCACTGAAGACAAATTACAGCTTTGCTGTGGATTTAAGCTAGACCAGGTTTTTACCCAGGATTCTATCATGTTAGATTCCCCTTTCCTCCTTAATGATTTATTGTTATCATCAAATTGGAGTAGAAATACAACATAAAATTCTGGCTTTTATTGTATGGCATACCTCTGGTAATTAAAAAAAATTAAAGGAAAACTAAATCTACTTTCTTACCTATAATCCTTCTTTAAAGTTTGCATTAGATTACCACAGCACTCCAGGTATTGCTTGTCTATGTGTGGATAAAGGCAAGACCTCAATGTCAGTTCAAAAGTCTGGCAGGTCACCGATTCTGAGGATCTATCCACACAAACATCCCCACCAGTAAACTTCTCGTGAAAGTCACTCTGTTCCAAATATAATCTTCAAAATAAAACAAACTACTTAGGGAAGAAGGTTCATAATTCATACAATATATAAAACAAAAATGTCATACCTTCAAAGATTTTAATCAAAATCGGATCCTTTGCTCTAAAATATACGGTGCAGAAGTAATAAAAACTGTTTCATAACTATAGCACATATCAAGCCTATTAAGTGACCCTTCAAACTGGTTTTGTATGACCAGGCATAAGAATATCAAAAAGGATGGCATACTGTAATCACATAACTGCTAAAGGAATAATTCTGAAAAAACATCAAGTTTAAACACTATAAAGCTTATCCAGCCAGTAAGTTAGCTTCATCAGGGGCCCAACTTAAATGCCTCTATGCAAATGCACATAGCATAGCATTGGGAACAAATAAGAGGAGTTAAGAGACATGCTCACGCCTGCAGGACTATGATCTTATTGGCATCAAGGAGACATGGTGGGATGGCTCCTATGACTGGAGTGTTGGAATGGAAGGATACAGGCTCTTTAGGAAGGACATGCAGGGCAGATGAGGAGGGGGTGTTGCCCTCTATGTCAAGGACCAGCTGGACTGCATGGAGCTCTGCCTGGGCATGGATGAGGAGCCAGCTGAGAGCTTATGGGTCAGGATTAAAGGGAGGGCAGGGACAGGTGATGTTACAGTGGGGGTCTGCTGCAGGCCACCTGACCAGGAACACTGAGCAGATGAGGCCCTCTGTAGACAGATAGGAGCAGCCTGATGTTCACAAGCCCTGGTCCTCATGGGGAACTTCAACCACCCCGATATCTGTTGGAGGGACAACACAGCAGGGCATAAGCAATCCAGGAAGTTCCTGAATGCATCCATGATAACTTCCTTCTCCAAGTGACAGAGGAGCCAATGAGGAGAGGTGCCATGCTGGACCTTGTTCTCACCAACAAGGAGGGGCTTGTGGGGAATGTGAAGCTCAAGGGCAGCCTTGGCTGCAGTGACCATGAGATGGTGGAGTTCAAGATCCTTACGGTGGCAAGGAGGGCACACAGTAAGCTTGCTACCCTGGACTTTAGGAGAGCAGACTTTGGCCTCTTCAGGGATCTGCTTGGCAGAGTACTGTGGGATAAAGCCCTGGAGGGAAGAGGGGCCCAAGAAAGCTGGCTTAATAGTCACAGAATCACAGGGGTTGGAAGGGATCTCTGGAGATCATCTAGGCCAAGCCCCCTGCCACAGCAGGGTCACCTAGAGCACGTTGCACAGGACGGCATCCAGGTGGGTTTGGAACGTTTGGAATGTTTTCGTGTCCACCTCTCTGGGCAGCCTGTTCCAGTGCTCTGCCACCCGCAAAGTAAACAAGTTCCTCCTCATGTTTAGAGGGAACTTCCTACGTTCAAGTTTGTGCCCATTACCTCTTCTCCTATCACTGGGCACCACTGGAAAAGGACTGGTGCCATCCTCCCAGCACCCTCCCTTTGAGTATTTGTAAGCATTGATGAGGTCCCCCCTCAGTCTTCTCCAGACTAAAAAGACCCAAGTCCCTCAGCCTTTCCTCATAAGAAAGATGTTCCAGCCCCTTAATCATCTTTGTAGCCCTTTGCTGTACCCTCTCCAGCAGTTCCCTGTCCTTGAACTGGGGAGCCCAGAACTGGACACAGTACTCCAGGTGCGGCCTCACCAGGGCAGAGTAGAGGGGGAGGATAACCTCCCTCAACCTGCTTGCCACACTCTTCTTGATGCACCCCAGGATGCCATTGGCCTTCTTGGCCACAAAGGCACATTGCTGGCTCATGGTCATCCTGTTGTCCAGGACCACCTCCTCTGAGCTCAGAAGCCATGCAATCTAATGAAGAGGAAGTCAGGTAAAAACTCCAGGAGGCCTGCATGGATGAACAAAGAACTCCTGGACAATGTCAAACAGAAAAAGGAAGCCTACAGAGGGTGAAAGCAAGGACAAGTAGCCTGGGAGGAATACAGAGAAATTGTCTGAGCAGCCAGGGATCAGGTTAGGAAAGCTAAAGCCCAGAGAGAGTTAAATCTGGCCAGGGACATCAAGGGGAATAAGAAAAACTTCTACAAGTATGTCAGTGACAAAAGGAAGACTAGGGAAAATGTGGGCCCACTCAGGAAGAAAATGGGAGACCTGCTCACCCAGAACATGCAGAAGGCTGAGGTAGTCAACGACTTTTTTGCCTCAGTCTTCACCAGCAAAGGCTCTAGCCACACCATCCAAGTTGCAGACGGCAAAGGCAGGGACTGGGAGAATGAGGAACCACGCACTGCAGAAGACCAGGTTCAACACCAGCTGAGGAACCTGAAGGTGCACAAGTCCATGGGACCTGATGATATTCATCCACGGGTCCTGAGGGAGCTGGCAGATGAAGTTGCCAAGCCACTGTCCATCATATTTCAGAGATCATGGTAGTCCAGTGAAGTTCCCACTGACTGGAAAAGGGGGAACATAACCCCTGTTTTTAAAAACGGAAAAAAGGAAGACCCAGGGAACTACAAGCCAGTCAGTCTCGCTTCTGTGCCCAGCAAGAACATGGAGCAGATCCTCCTGGGAACTCTGCTAAGGCACATGGAAAATAAGGAGGTGATTGGTGACAGCCAACATGGCTTCATAAAGGGCAAATCACACCTGAAAAATCTGGTGGCCTTCTACAATGGCGTTACAGTGTTGGTGGGTAAGGAAAGAGCAACTCACATCATCTACCTGGACTTGCACAAGGCATTTGACACTGTCCCACACAACATCCTTGTCTCTAAATTGGAGAGACACAGGTTTGACAGATAGACCTCTCAGTGGATAAGGAATTGGCTGGGTGGGCACACTCAAAGAGTTGTGGTCAATGGCTTGATGTCCAAGTGACAAGAAATGATGAGTGGTGTTCCTCAGGGGTTAGTAATGGGACCGGTATTTAACATCTTTGTTGGTGACATGGATGGTGAGATTGAGTGCACCCTCAGCAAATCTGCTGACAACACCAAGCCGTGTGGAGCAATCAACACACTGGAGGGAAGGGATGCCATGCAGAGGGATTGGACATACATGATCTTTAAGATCCCTTCCAACTCTAACCATTCTATGATTAATAAACAAACCCATTATGATAGGAGCTTTTAAAACTATAGTGTGCATATACAGCAGTCAGATGAACTTCCCAGGAAAGAAAAATAAAATTAAAGAAACAAAGTAAAAATTTGAACAACAAAAAAAAAAGCAAAACCCAACAACAAGAAAATAACAAACCAATAAAAAAACCCCCAAAAACACCCCACCACCACAAACATGGAGAATTCACTTGAGGCACCTTAAATACAGGATACCTATGTATTATCCCTGGAAGTGTTCAAGGCCACATTGGACGAGGCTTTGAGCAACCAGGTCTAGTGGGAAGTGTCCTTGCCCATGGCAAGGGGGTTGGAACTAGATGATCTTTAAGGTCCCTTCCAACCTAAACCATTCTATGGTTATCTGTATTATTATATCATGGGAGGAGAGTATCTGCAGTCTGCACTTGGTAAGTTTAATTATTTTGTCACAGAAAGAATTAAATTATAATAATAATTTGTAAAAAGCTACTCGCTAGCTGAATCCATTGTAAGAGGAAGCCTGGCTCATAGCAGTTATTGCCTCGATAGACTGGATGAGTCAGACATTGAATTAATCTATCAATTTTGACAAATAGAATAGTTCCAACGAACAAGGGAAGTAATTAACAGTAGATAAGACTCTATTATGTTTTCTCTAAAAAAACCCTTCTCCTAGGACTGAAATGAAAACATGTAAATCACCGACTAATATTTAGAAAAAACATAAATAGCTATTTCTTATTTGTAATCACAAAATAAGCAAGATTTTCAGAGTTTGTCTTCCCTACTAATTTCCAAGACACTTATAACCTCTATATGACTTCCCTCATTATGAAGAAAATAATTTTTATGCAATTAATATGAGTTTTGGAAGGCTTTTAAAGTTAAATTATTTCAGCAGGGCACAATCGAAGCTGCATTCTTCAAAAAATATACTTGGTGCAAATCAAAAAGATTGCGTACAAATTCCAAGCAAATGCATTTAGAAGTTTAGATTTTACAAGAGCATTCACTATTAAAACACTTATTTGCTAAAAGCCTGTTATGATAAAGACTACTCCCATTTTCTACCCTAACAGATGTGAGGAGCAGATTCTTCACTGATTTTAATTGTTTTTCTTCAGCTAAGCACAAGGGTAGTGTTTACTCAGCTTCTGTCACTGATTGTTGGTGCTCCTCTTTATTCTGCACTTGCTTGTTCTCAGCAGCAATAAAAACTTGGTCTACCAAATGTCACCAGTCAGAACATTGCTCTCAACAACACAGCAGGAAGATCATTCATTACCTGGCAAAATTAATAGCCAGCAGTGGGTCATGAACATCGTCCAGTTCCAAGTGTCTTTCTGCTATAGACTGCATCTTTATCAGGCTCTGCTTTGTGGCCTGCTGTTCTGTAATAATATCTGGAACAGACTCTTCTCCATGCCGCAGGCGAGACTGCACTGATTCCAAGAACAGTGTATACAAACTCTTCCGTTCAGCATCTAAATTGGACAACATATTCCATGGTAAGATTCTGTTCTAACAGAAAACGTAATCTGAACTAAACCAAGAACTCCACAGTCCAACATCTACTTGCTAACTTTTAATAACCTAAATTTAGGCCACTATTCAAAAAAAAACCCACAAACCCTCAAATACATATTTAATTAAGTATTGCTAAGATGGTAGGACTAGTCCAATGCCTACAGTCAGGCATATGTTCAAATGGATTGCTGAATGGGTGTCTGAAATACAAAATATTTCTGAGACTCTTAGAGAACTTCCTCCTTCAGGTGCAAAGGCAGCACCTGAAACAACCCTGCAGTATTCACTAAAATAGACTATGTTCTCACAACAAAGGGGGAAATAAACCTAGACAGTCTCCAAAATAATTTAACTATCTCTACTTCTAAACATCAAGAAACAGCAAGACCAAAAAAAGTACCTCGTGTCCTCCAAAAAAAAAAAAAAAAAAAAAAAAATCAACATTGGTTGCACTGTTATACTATGCTTTACAATCATTCAAGATAAATATCCTAAATACCCAAATATCTTTCATCTAATTATCAGTAAGCCTTTTTTTTAAAAAAAAGTTCCATATGCTATCTCAGAATATTAAACTACTTAGTAATAAAAACAACTATTTATTAAAACAAAACAGCTTTACTATTAGAACATACAAGCTGTTTTTATTTGTCTCATAACAAAAAAAGTGTTTTGCAAGTACATGAAAACAATTTTAAGAAAAATTTAAAGCAATAAAAAGCAAAGAGAACGCTCAATCTTTATTCACTTTGTTCTTTTCACTTATTTGCATTGGAAGAGTGTTTTCAATCAGACCTGAAGTTACCAACCATGATACGGACATTCAACAGGGAACGTTGTATTATTCTAAAACCATGGAAACACTACTACATAAAATACGCCTATGCTGTTAGATACCCTAAGGCATAACAGTTCACAAACTGACATCTCACCTCTTGACGCAGCCTGCTGTGGAGAGCCATCTTTGCATTGAAGATTCTTCAACAGCTGCATGGATTTTCCAGCCATGATGATTTGCTTTAGCACAGGTTTCAGAAAAGAGACCATAGTGTGTTGCCTGCTTGAAGGGGCCTGATCACTGCCAGAACTGGCACTGGCATTATCACTCATCTTCTCTTCATTCTCTGTCTTCTCCGATACACTATATAATGTGTAGGTAGCATACCAAAAATCTCTGTGATTTACTGGAACGTTTTTGTTTCTGCAAAGAAATAAAAAGCTGTTGAGTATTTCCCTTTTCAAAAGATGAAACTTCATTACTAGAAGATGCATATCATCCTTGGTCTATGCTTTGCCTTTCTCTTAGAATAGTCAAGAAGCGCTTTCAAAACTATACAAAATAATTTCATTCATATCACAAACTACCTCTAGAAAGGATGATAGCTTTAGCAGGATAAAGAATCAGCTCACAGGAGATAAAACAACTGTATAACCAGATAAACCCCCAAAGCAAGGCAAATAGAGTAATTATAATTAAATTTGTCCAAGAAGTTAACTATTCACAGAGGCATGCAACCTTAACAAAATTATTAGTGTTTGACTTGCAGATTTATTTAAAACCCAGAATGAAGCAAATACTACTGGGAAAGCTGAAAAATTCTAGAGTAGGTGAAACTCAATTCTTAATTCACTTTGCTTTTTTTGTGTTGTTTACATCACATACCCAGTTTGGTCTTTGAAGTCAGATGGAAAACAGTCTAAATTAGATAATTAAAATGAAGCACAAGTATAAATAAAAGTTGAAATCACCTCTGTTGGTAGCACTGAAAACACAACTACGGAACCACAGAAAGCAAAGTGAAGTAGAACATAATAAGGATGTTAAAGATCTCAGCTACTAAGGATTTATTTATTGCAATAGTACTAGAACTGTTCTCTTACTTCATGCTCACCTTGACCTGCTTTAACAGACAGAAATTCAATTAAGTTTGACAAATAGGGGGAAATGGATTTGTAATTACAAGCTAAAATTCTAACTTCTATATTCACTCTCCAAGCTGTCAAAAAAGGAATAGCAAAATGTAGCATACAAACAGAAGAGAAATTAGCAGCTCAAATAATGTTCAGGATACGTGCATGTAATTCAAGACACCACAGTAACTTGTTTTACAAGTCAGAAGCAATAAGTATTTTAATTTTATATAGCATTTGATTTATAACAACTATAGATTAGTAGAAGAATTAAAAAGTAAATTTTGTAATTTTTGCAAACATCTTGGTTTTGAAAAATAGTTAATTGCTTTTAAAAAAGTCAACGCAGAGTCAGTCTGCTAATTATTATAGATGGAAAAAATAAAACAATTAAATTCTAATCCAGAACAATACCAGGTAGGGGTTCATATCTAATGGTGAATTCCCTAAAAGGAAGTTTGAGACAAGTTATAAAAGTATGACTAAAAAATTAATTCTACTTAAGTAAAATAACAAATGTGAAAACCTACTTTCATTGTCACCCTTTACTTCCTAGGTTCTACAACAGGTTTTGTATTCATATTTGCACAGCATTATCTATGTCCAGTATCAGCATCCCTACCTCTGAATGATAAATTCCTTTGCAGGATCAAACAAATTACCATGGACTATCCACTCATCCACTGTCTGTAAGTACGGCCTCACAGTTTCAACCCAGAGAGAGAACAGAAGGGATACCTGAATTTAAAAAAAGAAAAGAAAACGAAAAAAAAAAAAAAGTGGCTGAATGTTTTTACAGTAAGCATTAGAAGTAATATGGCAAAACCTAACTTCTTAATTGTGCAATTACAGAATCACAGAATCACAGGGGTTGGAAGGGACCTCTGGAGATCATCTAGGCCAAGCCCCCTGCCACAGCAGGGTCACCTAGAGCATGTTGCACAGGACGGCATCCAGGTGGGTTTGGAATGTCTCCAGAGTTGGAGATTCCACCACCTCTCTGGGCAGCCTGTTCCAGTGCTCTGCCACCCGCAAAGTAAACAAGTTCCTCCTCATGTTTAGAGGGAACTTCCTACGTTCAAGTTTGTGCCCATTACCTCTTCTCCTGTCACTGGGCACCACTGAAAAAAGACTGGTCTCATCCTCCCAGCACTCTCCCTTTAAGTATTTGTAAGCATTGATGAGATCCCCTCTTGAGTCTTCTCCAGACTAAAAAGACCCAAGTCCCTCAGCCTTTCCTCACTAGGGGGCTGGAACATCTTTCTTATCATCTTTGTAGCCCTCTGCTGTACCCTCTCCAGCAGTTCCTTGTCCTTCTAGAGCTGGGGAGCCCAGAACTGGACACAGTACTCCAGGTGCGGCCTCACCTGGGCAGAGCAGACCTGCTTGCCACACACCTCTTGATGCACCCCAGGATGCCATTGGTATAAGACATACACACACATAACATATACTACACTTAGGGATTTTTAAAGATGACATCTTCAACTAAAAATTAGAGCTTTACTAGTTTTAATGGAAACACTCATTGTGCACGCTTCCTTCTGTATCTTTCTGCCACCACAGTTAGACCCAAACAGCAGTTTTCTTTCTTTTCCAGTCTATTATCTCTTAAGCCGTAAATGATAAGCCATAAAACTTTCTGTGGTTTTATCATGTAGAAAACAGAAAACAAAAGGACATCTACTGTATTTTCACTAGTATAATCAAAAAGTTACTGTAAAAATCCAAATCCTTACATTTCAGCATTAACCGAATTATGCAGTTGTAGAAATAGAAAGCGGGAAAGCTATTTCAAATCTCCCTCTTTCATAACAGCTTCCTGGCCTCTGATTCCCCACATTTCCTCCTCTCAGTCCTAAAAACACACTGCTGCTGATCTCGTCATAAATCTGATTTTGTCCAGGCTGACTGAATTCATGTCAGAAAACAGTAATGCATTATGGCTATCAAATTTGTCCTCAACCCTCAGTAGCTGAAGGCTAGTGTACTCCATCACCATAAAGAAATTTAAGTTACTAAATATGCTAGTGTGTCATTCTACTAAGGAAGGAATAAATTCCCCTACCGTTTGCTCAGATGCTTCTCCAACACTGTCATATTCAAGAATAGCTTTGTAGAGAGTATTAAGCAGATGAGATGCTCGTACAACGTTTCTAGTGTCAGGTGGTACTTCCGCTACGCCTGTGCTGAAAACTTTGTGAAGTACCTTCAGCTGTGCCAGTCGGGGAGACAACTTATCTATTACTATTGAAAGTGTGACTGTTTTATCTGGAAAAAAACCCAAAGATACATAAAGGTAACATCTAACAGAAAATAAGATGTTATCAATGTTATTAATGAGGTTTTAAAACGCAGCATGGCATCTTTCACAGTTTCAAAACGTATCTGCAAAATGTTTTGCAATTTTTCCCCTCTCACGTACAAGCTTCCTTGCATGTCCCCCTCTTGTAAAACTTCCCTTGCACTGTACCTTTGTTGATTATGCATTTTTCAATTTCAGTAAGTTCTTCTTTAAAGCTAATGAAATATTTATACAAGGCCCACATAAAAGCTTGATAGGTTCTGAACGGGGCTTCAGTAGTTTTCTTTGGCGTGGAAACTGTTCCATGCGTTATGTTTTCCGGGCTGTGTCCCATCACTTCATCAATAAACTTCTGTAATCTAAACACAACTTGTCCATATGCCGCTATCTGCTCCAATACAGATCTCAGGCAATTCTAGAAAAAAAACCAAAAACTTTTTAGAACCATCTAATAAAAATTCTTATTTTATAAAGCCTAACAATTAAATTACAAGATATTTCTATGAAATCTCTATCACTTCATCACATTCTCACATATGGGAACAGCCCATTCAGTTTTATTAAGTCAGATGTGTTTTGAATAAATTAAGAACAATTGTGGAAATGTGGAAATTCAGAAACAACTTACATGGGTTAAATGAGTTACAAGAATATCATTCCGCACAGCCACTTTTCCATCATTCAGCTGAAATATAAAAAGCTTTTTCACTCCTGAAAGTAGCCTTGAAAAGAAACAAAGAGAGTAGTAATTCTTCCCCCTTATCAGACTCAGAACTATGTAATTAATAAAAGAATTAGGTCTCCCTTGCGTAGAAGTTTCTTTTCTTCAAGTAAAAGGGGACCACAGATCAACTATGACGTCAGTGGTACTGTAAGTTGTTGCTAGAACAAGAACAATAAAACACTGGCATCACATAAGCATCTCCTTAAAGTTCCTTTCCAGCTGAGATAATTGCCAGCTATAGAATGACGCAAACATACTTTCTAAATTCGGACACTACTAAAAATCCACACGTGTAGGATATGAACAGTTGGTTCTTCTTAACAGACGAAGAATCAATGCACACAAGAAGTGGTAAGCTACTTTCTTCTTTGTGAATCTGAATGATTAACATACATAAGCACCATCTTTATTGTCAGCAATGGTGCAAGCTAAAAGTTCAGTAATAACTCTTCCGTCAAGAGAAAACTTCAAAGTTAAATCTCTCACTTCCTTGAGAGAAATACTAAAACATAAACCACAAGCTTTTTGATGTTGCTCTTACCAAAGAGTTTCCCGTATAACCTGAGTTTCAGTGACTAGTGTTCTCTCTTCTGGCACATATAAAGGATCACTGGTGTACAAGTGGTGGTCCCTTAGAAAAAAGGAGATTAAAACAATTTAACGGCTGAAGTAACAGCTGAACCACCTGAAAGTAGAACGAAGCAATAATCTTAAAGCTCAGTTTTCTTCTAATTATATCTGAGCTGATTCAATGTTCATGAGGGTATTTTAAGTATATAAACAAAAGCAGAGTTTGTTTCCATATTGTTAAGCAAAATACTATGGAAAAGCATTCAAATATCATCTAGTCATACATAGCAAGACAAGCAATTAAGTAGTAAATACCTGAAGTACTAAATCTGGGTTGATCTGTGTGTGGGTGGGGTTTTTGTTTGTTTGTTTGTTTTTGGGGGGGATTTGTTGTTTTGTTTTTTGGTTTTGTTTTTTTAAATTCTTGACACTGGATTATTTTATTTTTTCACATTCAGTGCTGTGAACGTTTATAGTGTTCCATTCTGTTAAAAATACTAACCTAAGAAGTAAAATACCAATTTCCCTAACCCGTGTAAGAAAATTCACACTTTAGCCCAAGTATACTTAAGAAACAAAAACTTTCACAGCCACCTAAAAGCTTTCCCTTATGATCCAGCGTTATGCAATTCTTTGTAAACCTTCCACAGTATTTTTCATATTTTACCAAAGTATAGAACGACTATTTGCATTTTTAGTATTTTGACTCATTAATATCATCAGTGGCAAAATTTATGTAATCATGTTCAAAATTCAAAAATCCAAATAAAGTAATACTGGTTATGTATCATACATATATAACATACATCTGCTAACAACATTGCAACAGAAACAGTATTGCTTTATTTATGTTACTAATTTACCTAATATTCACTGTAAATTTTCATTCGTAACTGGCTAGATTACCAACTGACACCACAATAAATTTAACTCCTTGATTAAGAAATTCATTAAGTTCAGGAACCAAGGACAAATCTAATGATCTGTATCACTGCAGTACTGATACATGAAAATTTGAGACAGAAGGAAGAATCAGGCTTTTTTTTTTTTTTTCTTTTTAATTGAACTCTCCCTTCTCATCTTCTTTCCAAAACTTCAGTGGATCACAATGATATACCCCTTTACATTCCTTCCCCACACAAAATCTGTTTAAGACTAACTTTGCAAGGGAGGCACCAAAAACCAAAAAGTTATGCTTTAGAGAACTCCTTATTTCCAGGACCACTTAATACCCACTTGTATTAGTTCCTCAGAGACCTTTGTAAGGGTCAACCAAACAGAATTCAACAATAAGATTGCCTTCTTTGAAAAAGAAAAACCCTCTCTCTGATACAGCAAAGGTAATAAAAACTGAATAAAAGGAAAATAATCTATTAATAGAAAAAACACCTTCATCTTATTAATTCGCACCTTTTTAATTGTTTTAATTAAATCAGTAATAATTATACTATCTTTATGCTTCTACCGTAAAGACGTTTAATAAAGTCATTATTTTTCATTACATGCCAGTAAGAAGTACGTAAGTGATACTATTTTCTTACCAGACTGCAGCTAGGTTGGAATGCAAGTGCAAACTATGTGAAAAGCGAGGAGCTCTTCCTGTCCAGTACTGAGGAACTACATGCTGCTCCAGCCAGCTGCGGGCATCAGGTTCACCGACTGTGAAAACACGTGACAGTTGGTGAGGTATTTTTATTTATTCAGGAAATGCTTATAAAACACTGGGAAAAGTTATTAATAAGGCTTACCACTCAGCTGCAGAATCACAAATCTTTTCAACTAAGTTACAAATTGCAACTATTTACACTTTACTGCACTCACATATATATGCTACCATTGTAGACAAATTAATTTACATAGAAATGCCTCATTTCCTAAAAATTGCAAAAGTCCTAAACAGTAAACTTAGAGATTTATGTAGTTTCCAATTCCTCCTCAGAAAATGTGCTTCTGTCTCAGGCAATTCTCAAATGATATATACAAAACCCAGCTGACTTAAAAAATAAACTGCCAAATATCACCACCTTTGTCACTATGTTCCTTTTTACTATGCATTTAGTACACTACCTAAAAATGCTTTTTTCTTAAGTGTGAAAGCTTTACCTAATCCCAGTTAGATAGCTACTGCTCATACAACATATGAATGCAGTCTTCTTACACAAGGCATCCTGTATCCTGCAATGTTCTGTGCAAAAATATACAGCTAGAGTTAATATTCCCTGAAGCTATTTGAGGGTAAGCCACTAGTGTCTTAATTACGTAATTTTTTTTTTTTTTTTCAAAAATGCTTCATACCCAGAACTGAGTCAAATGTTTCTGTTGTCAACGAAATTTTGTATCAGCATTCTGATATTTAATAATAAAAATTATATCCATTCATTATATCCATTCAACTACATGCTACATGTATACAATCTATATTGGACTATCTATGTATATTTCTACAGAAATAAAGAGAAGCCTTCTCCATTAGCATCAACAGAAATTAGATCAAACCTTCCATATTGCTTCTTTACTGTTAAAAATAAAACAAGCAGTAGTGAACAATAAGCCACACCTTAAAACTACAATTATGTCCTGGTTTGAGGTAAAACAGAACCAATTTTCTGTTCAGTAATTTTACTTTGCTGCTAAGCCTCTTCTAATTACTGAAATTAACAGCATGTTGTGCAGAAACTGTTCAATTTCAGAGTGATAAGACCCATGTTTATAGCTGATGCCAAGGAACAGTATGCAGAGAGGTTCTTGCTTATACTTATTGCTGTAACACCCAAGGCCAGCCAATCTCATTATTTGCCCCCCTGGAGGGTCGGAAGCAGAAAAGTGTAGAGGGGTCACACCTGTGGGGAGGAGCGGACAGGACAGGTGGCCCAAAACTGACCAACAGGGTATTCCATTCCATCTGCCTCATGCTCAGTATAAAGGCTGAGGGATCAAAGGGTCAGCCTCTTTCTTCAATGGCCAGTGTCTGAGGAGAACTCTGTCTGTTCATCTGCCTTTGACCCTGATCCTGAATCCGTATCTGGCATCCAGTTCCTGTCCGTCACTGAGTCCAGTCTGGGACTTCCCCAGTGCCTGCTGGTAATGTGACTGTCATCCTGGGAGCTTGAAATGGTTTTGTATGTATTTCATTATTTTCTTTTTATTTTATTATTAATATTTTCATTAGGTTAGTTCCTTCTAAACTCTTAAGTCTCTTTCTCTGTCTCCCTCCTCTCCTTGAAGAGAGCGGTGGGGGAGAGCATGTCATTCGTCTCAGTGACCTGTCCAGCCTAAACCACAACAAAAGTCTAAAACATAACACCTCACTAAAAAATAATAAATTAAGCCGCATTAGCTTGCTAAATTTAAGTATGTATGACCATACCAGAAGAATTATAGCTTACTCTAACCTTTCCAGGAAACATTAGGTACTGTTTTCTTATTCGGATCTTGGTCTTCTAAAGGTGTCCTGTCCACCTGAATACCCGAGTCCTCCCTGCTTAAAGGCTGAGTGTCTTCCTCCTCTTCACTTTCTCCAGACCAATCCTATTAAGTGCAAGAAAATCCAGTACATTTCAGGACAACGTAACAGACAGATCTATTGACCTGAGAAGATGAACATAAACTCTTATCTTCTTTCTCCCACTGTAAAGTAAATTCAGGTCACTAAGACTAACGTAACTGTCTGCCAGAGACTGGTTTAAGTTATACATAACATTAATAACCAGACAAATGAGAGAACTCAGAGAATCACAGAACTACGAAAAGTTCTGATTAGGAGCAGTCAGGGGTCAGCAGAAAGATCTAGTTTAGTTGCAGGATTAAGTCAAAACGTGGTGAAGAACAAAAGCATTTGTATTACTATTACTCTGCTTGCACCTGTGCATATTTCACGCACCAGGTAATCCTGTGAGAATCATATAGAGCATACAAATCAGGTCTCCAACATACTTCAAACCAGTTTATACAGTTGGTTTTTTTACCTTAAGAAATTACTTACTGGTGTATCTACACCTGGGCCAAAGTAAATTTCTTCTCCTTCCATCAAATACTTTCCCCAATCAAATTCTTCTTCCTTTTCTAAGAGAAGTATAAACATAAAACTAGTAAGTATCATATAACTACGACTCCTTTTCCTCTAAAAACATTTCCAAAGCTAAAATTACACTGTTACTCTAAATCCAAAACAAAAGGCATTCCCTTCCACCTCAGGTTACACCACTGCTCCTTTAACAAGGTTATACACTTCCAGACATGTAAATTGTGATGTATCAACCATGTATATTCCTTATTTATTAATTCTCAATTTTCTTGCTTATACACTCAAATTACGCAACATAATGTGCCATGAGCACATTTATCTGTACTATGTTACACTACCCTATGCTTCAATCTTGGCAAAACATGCAAGAATGCAACATATCACTTATTGTGACTAGTCCCATTTAGCTCAGTGGAAACATTCTACATGTATAATTCACATATGCACAAGGATCCTGGACTGTAAACAACATAAAGCAAGAATTGTCTTACTCTCCAAAAAAGACACCACATACCCATGATGTGATGTGTAATGCTTTAAAAATAACAATCACACTTAGAACATATTGTATCTTAAACATGAAGCTTACTCAACTGTAATTAGTGTTGTTTGAGATAACCTCTTCATATTCACATTCCTGGAATGGGCTGAAAGTGCATTCAAAACACCGCCGAGGGAATGTGCAGAGATCATTCAAAAAGGAATCTTAAGATGCAAGATTTTCTTTAGGTTAGTCTGAAATATTCTTCTTTCAGTCTATGATACAACACTGTAAACAAATGGGGGATGGTATCCACTCAAACTTAAGCACAAGCCTCATTTTTAGGCACTGAGTGAAACAGTCCTACTTTAGAAAGCAGGCAGCTGGGATCTCCCTCTGGAAACCTTTCCTTAACTACACAGGGAACACAGGAATTTAAGTCACCAAAGCTGTTTCAACACATCTATTGAGATGCAAGACAGAGACTGAGGATAGAAACCTGTTGGCTGTCTTTGAGCATGTAAACACTGCTGAACAGGTAGAGAGTGTTAGTAAGTGACAGTGGTACAAATCAAAAAGAGTTCCCAAGGTACTTTGGTGGCTGGAAAACTTAATTAGGCGATGTAACATGAATGGGGGTAGGAAAGATTTGCAGGCTATTTTAAATGTACAAATCATAAGAAGACAACCAATAAATCACCCTGAAGTGAAGGAGATAATAAAATGGAAAAGTGTCCTTCTTATCAGATTACATTAACGGATTCTATCTTTCATTAGCAACATAAACATCTTGTAAACTTACCCACTTCTTTGTCTCTTGGTTTTTCAACATAGGTGGTGTTGGATGGAGAATCGGACAAACACAACAGAAGAGACAGTATGGAATAGTGTGTATCTGTCTTAAAACACATTAAAAAAAAGGCAAGTCAATGAGTAATCTAAAAGATTTTGGTTAGGAACAAACAGCCTATTATCTGCAGGAATGCTCCACATTAGTTCCCATTGCCTAGTCCTGAACTACAAAAAGAATATCTGCAACTTGATATGGTTTGCCTCCTAATTAGCCAAACAATATACAAATACTTCAAAAGTAGCCAAAGCATAACATGCCTCTTACTGAGCTGATAATCTGAGAATACAGAAAAGAGGTAAGAGGAACTCTAAAGCACTATGAAAGTGAGAAGTCACCAGAGGACAAGGGATAATGGACAGCTACGTTAACGCGGATGAGGTGGAAGGACATGGTTAATGGGCTTGCAGAAAACTCAGTCCTCTTATTCATATGGCTGATTATTTCAAACAGAGGCCAAACCAAAGTTAGCTAAAACACTTTGCCAAAATCACTGCATTTTAAGATTGTGTTCACATTATCTTCCTTCACCTGAAAATCTACACAAAGCATTAAGGATGCATCTTTTACTCCAATATTGCACTAATGTGGTTGTGAAACAGAGGCCTTCAATCAGGTTAGAATACTGTGCCAACACTAGTATGCTGCAGAGATTTGTGTTATGGTCTGTTCCCTAATATCTGCTTACAGCACAACCATTTCTTCCTAAAGATAGATTTTTCTTTGGCCTGATTCTAACTTTCCAAAGTTCTTCAGCAGACCATTGCATATCTCGACAAATGGAGATTCTGCTATCTATGTCCTATATACTTTGGCACATAAATACACACACTTAGAAAGCTCTTTGGGAATGAGATCCACTTGTATTTAAAAAAAAAACCAACTCAAATTTCTGATAAAGCAGCATCATACTCATCTAGTATATATGGAATATAACGTGCTCCTACTGAACATTACTGACTCTACAAGAGTTTGTCAAAGAACACCAGCACGTTGTTGACAGAATCATGCATGTGAGCTAGTGTTTCACTTACCAGTCATAAAACTGATAAATACTCAATCTTCCGAGTAACATGCCACTGCTAAAAACTAAATGCAATTTAACTTTCCAAATATGAGGTATTATCTATCTCCAGTTATACCCCAGTTGCATTTTCAACAACAACAAAAAAAAAAAAAAAAAAAAAAGGAGGCTCTTTCCATTCTTCGGATACTTGCAACATTCAAGTATTAAGTGCTTGCTTGGGCTTTTGGTTTGGTTTGTTTGTTTTAAATTTTATTTGATTCTCAAAACAAGCACAACTTTCAAAAATCTACAGAGTACAGTATAATAACTGAAGATATGTGTAAGCTATTTAGGGTTGTAGAGTTTTCCCCACAAATTAGAGGAAACCTAAAACAGTGCAAAGAAAGTTAAATGTCAGTTCAATGAGAATTAAAATCTGACTACAAATCAGAACACACAGCCCTATTAAAGAATATCATTATACATAGCACAACCTCTTAAATCACAAGCTTAAATTTTCCAGTAACAGGAACTTCCAGTTTTCAAAGATCAAATTCATTATTGAACTACCACACTGGAAAGTGTCTAAGTGAGACTACTTTTGCCATATCCATCCAGTCCATACCCTAAACTGATTTGATACAAAGTGTATCAAAAGTGAAACATATACACAGTCTCAAAAAGGAAGCTACAGGGCCGGAGCACTCGATTTCGAAATAAAAAAATCAAAATATCCAGATGCATTACTCAATGTGAAAAAATTGGGCAAGGAGTAAGAACTGCTCAGTTAGGCAGTGTTTTAGAACAGATGGGAATCTAGATACATTTAGATTCTAGCTACAATATTTGTACAATGAATGACCATAAAACATCTGCTCTGCAATGAGATGTCCCTCAAGTCACGAAACTGCACATGCTGAAACCCTGACAGGACAATAAACACATTTCTAAAATAAATGGGGAAACTAAATAATACAACTCTGAAAATCCACGACCTGAACAGCAACTGCAAGCCCACTGCTAAGTCATCTGAAATTTCCAACACAACATTAGAACTGAAGTCCCCATCATCAGTACAAATGTAAGAGTGCTGGGAAAAAAGAACGCGGAAATCGCAACATACATACCTTTGTTTCTTCAATACTTGGGAGTGGTGAGTTCAGAAATTTTTCTGTTAGTCTTTTCCAGCTTGCAGCTTTTCCAAGGTCAGAATGAACTACCAATTTTTCATGTATTCTAATAACAAAAATAGTATCAAAAATGCTTCAAAAAGTTAACTAATCCATTATTAATCCATAAGCATGAAACTTACCCTTCTATTGTCCTCTCTACTTTGTGACTGTTCACATCAAGAAAACGGTGAAATCTATGTGAGAAATCTGTATTAGAATATGTTTAAAAAGGAAGCTTAAGTAAGGAAGAAAATACAGCTGATTTACATATACAAGGACAACATTATTAGTTTAATAATGCATGTTTAATTCAGCAACAGCATTAAACATAAACGAAATTCAATCTCAGTGTCTCTTAGCTCAAGAACAATTAACTACAATTGACCTTAAAGATGGAAAAACAGAATGCAGGCTACATCTAACTAGCACATTAAGCGGAATGGAAAATTACTATTGTATCAGCAAACTCAGCAATTAAAGTACGCTGTCAGTTAAGCCAAGTGGAGCAAGGAGATCAAGAACTGTATCGTCAAAGGTATCTGTGTCGAATGCACAAAAATTATCTGGGACTTGCATCACAAGCACAGGCAAAACAAACACCATTATGGGAAGGCCTCTCAACCCAAATGAAGCTCCTTTATAAATACTAAAGGAGAGTGCCTAAAAGAAAAGATAGCTTAATCCAAATAAAGATATACCACCAAAGGTAGCACGTATAGGGACAAAATAAGAACTCGTGAAAGGTAAAGATGGACTTTGCAGAAGAAGTCAGAATATGAAGAAGGTTCTTCAGTTATACAGAGAGAAAAAACAGGGCATGGGATACGACAGCAGTGAGCACAAGGTCAAGATACTCTATCTGTAGGCCCTCAAAGCCAACCTAATATTTTGTCTCAGCCTCCAGCAACAACTGTGCAGAACACAGGGGTAAAACTCTCACGATGACAGAAAGAAATGAAAACTATTAAATCTGAAGCAGGAGCAAAAGTTAGGCTAAACAGACTGAATTTGGAAAGACAATCTAAAATCATCTCAATGTCAAAGTAATGAACTAGAAAATGAAACTGTAAGGCAAGTAGCAAGGATTTTTAATAAGTTTCACTGGAGGATGAAGACGTGCCCGTATTAAAGAAAATTAAAAATTACTTCGTTAACTACAGACTGATTAGTCTAATTTCAGCTGTGTGTAAGATTTTGGAATAAAAACATGATAAAATGTACTATTAACTAGGCAGCTGACATTTAAGTTAAGAAAATATAACATCTCATCTATTACAGCACATCAGCTTACATAGGAAATCATTAGTTCAAATGGAAAACAGTGGTAAGTACAAGAACCTGATGATTTAGAACTTAAAGCTTTAATTAATGACCTTAACACACACAAGTGAAAAAAGTATCAATTGTTTTAGGCAAGTTGGGCACATCATGAATAGGGCTAACGTGCCGCATGGCAAGAAAAAGATGAATCTGGTAACTACAGCACAGAAACATCATCAAATCTAACAATACAAAGCACAAGTTTCACAAACTTGAAACTAAACAGAGCTTCTGCTACAACCTACGGTCTCACGTATTGGAAATATGATATTAGTCATATTAGTCAATCTCAGGCTGAAGTTCCATGCACATTTCTTAGACAACAATTCCGGCATAGAAACCTTCCTCTTCCCAACCCTCCCTGCCAAAACATGTTGTCAACTCTGCATCACTGTCTGTTTTCCTGCCATGTTGTTTTAAAAAAACAAAGCAAAACAAAAACCATCAAGTCAACAATTCCCCAATCTAAAAGAGCACACAGCTACACAAGCAAGTGGGTCACCAAAACAGGAGAGATGTCACAAAAGGAGATGGAAGACAGGGCACATTTACCTGGCTCAAGAAACCCTGATTGGTAATGATCAATCTGCAGACCCAAAATAACAGCTGTTAAAAGCAACTCTTTTGATGCAGCTACAAACCAAATAAATGCAGTCCTATGATGCATTACACGAAGTATTTCTGGCAAATATAAAGAACAGGGAGACGGCAGTAACAAATATGATATTCCTCCATTCCCAATGAATACAACTAGCCTCCCTGAAATTCAGCAGAGTTGAACTTGTCAAAACACTGGCTACAAGTCATACCCAGCTCTCCCGCACCTCAGACCCACCTTTGCTGTTGACCAATGGCTACTTGGTTATTAAAATAGTCTTATTTGAGCCTATTAATAGTTAGAATTCACACCCTGACGATGCAATGCAGTTATGCTACTTCTCACCCCCCAAAAATTGATTTAAACAGCGTAAAAAATCATAAGTAGCACTGATTTTAAATGGATTAGGTACTTGCTGCATGAAGCCAAGCAAGTACATAAGACTCCAAAGAGGCAGCAGTCAGTGACAGTATAAGACACTGGAACAAGATCATGTAAAAATTGGCAGCAGACACGGAAACAACCGTCATAACTGAAAAAGCAGTGTGTAAAACTTTAGTGAGGACATCTTAGATGGCAGTGTAGTAGAATTAAAGGGATACAGAGAATACACATTACAGGTTAATAAAGACCATGTTTATGACAAGCTCAAATAACATCAGACACATTATCTTCTGCAGATTTAAAACCTTTCATATAAGCAGCACAGTATTATTGGCCAGAAGCTTTATCTTGATTTGGTGGAGTTCTCTTTATTTCCTCATTAGATGTACCGATTATTTCTTCAGTTCCCTCCAACAAACAAATTTTTGGATGGCTAAATGAAGATGCTGAAAGCTACCTTCTTACAGATCAGAAAAAAAGCCCTAAAAAACCGAGACTTAAAAGTGACGGAGTAATAGCCACTGGCCCTCTGACAGGGACTCGCAAACGGCCCCCAGTGCTACCCCAGACACCCTGCACGGAGGGTACGGCAGGGCACGGCTCTGTACCATACCCAGCAGCCACAAGGCACCCTCCTTGTTTCCAGGAGAGCGAGCAGGTGGCAGCGGGTCACGGCACACCGCAGTCCCTCAGGGCAGAAGAGGGCGCCCGGCCCAGCGCTGAGTGCCGGCCCCGCCGGGGGCTCCTTCCCTCGGCGGCGCCGCCAGGCCCCGGCGGGAGCGGGGCGGAGGGACCCGCTCCCGTGCCCCCAGCCCCGCTGCTGATCGGCATCGCGGGGCCGCCGCCGCCGCCGAGCTTCTCCCCGCGGCGGGGGCGACGGGCGCTGACCTGAAGTTGGACCAAGCGAAATTCAGCGCCGTCTGGAACTGGCTGCCGCCCAGCTCCTCCTCAGTCAGGCCGGTCACGCTGCGCACCAGTGCGCGGACGGCCCGGTCCTGCTCCTGCTCGAACCGGCTGCGGTGGCCGGGCGAGGCCAGCGGCACCGCCATGGCGGCAGCGGCCGGGGGAGGGGGGAAGAAACGACGACACCTCCGGGAGGCGCCACGGAGCCTCCCCTCACCGCCACTGCTGCCGCGCGAGCGGGCAGCACTTCTCGCGAGACTTCTCCGTGCCTTCTCGCGAGAGCCAGCCTCCCTCCTCAGGGGTTCGCGGGGGGGTGATGCGTGCGCATGCGCGGGGCGGGAAGCGGGAAACTGGCGGTGGCCTCGCTGCTCGGGGGTGGGGGGGGCTTGGTCGGCACTGGGGCGGCACTGGGGCGGCACTGTCCTTCCAGCCCCACTTCTGCAGCATCTTCCTGTCACGGAAATGTCACTTGTCGTCGGAAACACCCCACTAAAGGCGTGATCACCCGGGATGAGTAATTGGGTATTGGTAGGCATCCCGATAAGGGCCTGGGGCTGGCTCTGCCTTGCAGAGTTCATTTCCGAGCAAGGTGCAATACCTGTCTTGATAGGAGGGTCGGAAGTCTGCTAGGTAGGGTAGGACGCTCCAGCATACACAGGTTTTCCCAAGGGCTCTGCGCCCCACATCACACCCTGTGACCCTTTTCCATCATACCAGCTTAGTACATTATTACTTCAGAGGCTGCATTTCAGCATCTTGCCGAGACCACCCTGCACCAACAGGCCCGGCTCCTGCCCGGCTCTTCTGAGGCATCTGGGTGTGTTCCTCCCTGACTGAACCTCTGCTTTTGCACAGCTGGGCAAACCGCCATTAGTGGATATTCACAGCATCACAGAATGGTAGGGCTTGGAAGGGACTTCTGGAGATCATCTAGTCCGACCCCCCTGCCAAAGCAGGGTCACCGAGAGCAGGTTGGACAGGAACGCATTCAGGCTGGTTTTGAATATCTTCAGAGAAGGAGACTCCACAACCTCTCTGGGCAGCCTGTTCCACTGCTCTGTCACCCTCAAAGTAAACAAGTTTTTCCTCATGTTGAGATGGAATTTCCTGTGTTCTAGTTTGTGCCTGTTGGCCCTTGTCCTGTTGCTGGGCACCAGGACACGAGCATGCTCGTCGGGAATGGAAGAAGAAACCAGTTTTGTCCTAGCTCCATGTCAAATATGTGCCGTCACGCCACTGAGCAGTTTGAAATGCTTTTGTGCCTCCGTATGGTTTTATAGGGCAGCAAGGACAACAGCCTGGCCATGAGCTTCCTTCTAGAAAGAAACTAACCGAATTGGTGAGAAATGTTATATTGACCGATTCCTGTAACAGCCCCTGCTTTGCTGCAGTTGTTGTCTACTTTCTTGTTAGGCTTTGTCTTGCTTGATCTCATCAATGAATATAGGACTGTAATCCACCTGGCCAAAATTTTATTATTCTTCTTCTCCATAAAAGCATTTATATGGGCACAACAAAAGGAGTAGCCAGTGGATCAGGAGCAGCAGTAGAAAGAAGGCCTCAGAAATGCGCCTTTTAAAGTTAAAATATATTTAATGTACCAATATAATGTGAAGAATTCTGTAAAAATATACCAGTTAGTATAATTTCACAATCCTAACAATAATAAAATAACATTGAAATTCTTATAAGTTATGGTGTATTAAGAAACACTAGTATGTTTTTAGCTGGGTAGGCTAAACCTTACCTTAGGGCTCAGATGCAAAACTGCAAGGAAGTGACGGCCTCAGTGCACCTGCAGGCAGGATGCTCAGCATGAACATGAGCTCAGAGGGCTCTGCTCCAGAGCCTTTTTTGTAAAGCCTTAATTTACTAAACATTCAAAGGAAAAGTCTATAAAACTTTACTGGTGTTCCTACGTCTCCTCTGATATTGTATGTGTTTCTGACTTTAGATTAGCGGCAGTCTTTTTACTCTTTAGTTGACTTAGCCAAACAATGTTTTGAGCCATAATTTGTTGTCCTAGATGTCAACTAAAGGTCTATGCAGTCAGTAGTACAGTATGTACAGTAGTAATTAATAGTTGGAATCCTCTGAATGGCATTTAAACAAAATTATTAGATAGTAAGGTTTGAAGTGTTCTTTATACAGTGTAACTGTGGTTATCACTTAACTCCTATATATTTAAGCATAACTGTGCTATTGCTTCAATCACTGTTTAGAGGGGAAGTTCCAGGCTTTGCAGCTGTTCTGGTTTGAGGTAAAAAAGGACCAATTTTGTTCAGTAACTTTACTTTGCAGCTAGGCCTCTTGTAACTACTGAAATTAACAGCACGTTGTGCAGGAAACTGTGTGCTCTCAGAGTGATAAGACCCATGTTCATAGTTGATGCCAAGGAACAGTATGCAGAGAGGCTCCTGCTTATCGTTATTGCTGTAACACCCAAGGGCAGCCAGCTTTGTTATTTGCCCCGTTGGAGGGTAGGAAGCAGAAAAGCATAGAGGGGTCACACCTGTGGGGAGGAGCGGACAGGACAGGTGGCCCAAAACTGACCAACAGGGTATTCCATTCCATCTGCCTCATGCTCAGTATAAAAGCTGAGGGATCAAAGGGTCAGCCTCTTTATTCATTGGCCAGCATCCGAGGAGAACTCTGTCTGTTTGTCTGCCTTTGATCCCAATCCTGAATCCAGATCCAGAATCTAGTTCCTGCCCGTCACTGAGTCCAGTCTGGGACTTCCCCGGTGCCTGCTGATGATGTGATTGTCATCCTGGGAGCTTGATACGGTTTTGTATATATTCCATTATTTTTATTTTATTTTATTGTTAGTATTTCATTGAAGTAGTTTAGTTTCTTCTAAACTCATAAGTCTCTCTTTTTCTCTCTCTCCTGCCTCCCTTTGAAGCAGGGCAGGAGAGAGAGCATCTGTCGTTCCGCCTGATTGGGCCAATCCAACCCAAACCACAAGAGCAGCATGACAGGAGCATGCGTGTGCTACCTGTGCCCTTCATGGCAGCCACCTATTTCAGCACCCCATCAGAAAAAAAAAAAAAAAGGTTTTTTGCAGTGGGAAGGATTCCATATCTTAGTAGCTGCCTCATGACAAGCTGAGTACCATGAAACATGGGCTTTAATGATAGCGCTATCTGAAAGGTTTCCTGCTTCCCGGCTGCCCCATAAAAGTCCTTTTCCCCTCACACCACACCCTCAGCTGTGCTGTTTGTGGAGCAACACAGTGAACTGTATCAGGGAATTGATCCAAGTGAAAAATAGTCTTGTTTCTGTTTTGCCAGGAGTTTTAACCCAGGTCAATTCACTGATCCATTCCCTTGGAGGCATCAAGAAGTGAGGGAAGAACCACATACCCTGAAGCCTCCAGGCAATGACAGTACACCCTCCATGGCTGCTGAATCAGAAATCTGTGGCTGGTTTTCAAAACAGGATACAGAGGCTGGGACAAATGTATAACATCTGTGCTGCCTCAGTCATAAAAGGCTTCAAGGCTACAATTTTATTTTTTTTCCTTTCCCTCATCATAAGCCTCATTTCTATTTTTGTTTTGCCAATTTACAGTAACAAGGCTTGGTGTTTGATTTCAGCTGGGGGAGGAAGCACTGGACAGGGAGAAGGCATGAAGGGCCTCTCTAAAAGTAGACTTACACTATTGTTTTTAAATAGGATTTAATGCTAGGAAGTTTAATAATTTACTTTATATGCCTTGATTTTCATGTGGTAATCGTCACTTCCCACCCAGCTGTCCTTCCAGGTCACACTGCTATGAACTAGGTGTATTTCAACTAAGATCTCCCTTACTCATAGGATTAGGTCATGTTTGGGAGATGTGTCCCTCTCTATAATGTCATATAAACACCTGTGTCCAGTCACATATCGGAGGAGGAATTACAATGCATTGCTGAACTGCATGTCCTTTAGAGAAACTTCTCTGAGCAGGCAGTCTCTCCCTTGCTCCTCAACCCTAACTGATGAGCAAATTTGTCAATCAGGATTCGCAGGCAGGAGAAGGATGCGTGAGATGAAACATATCAGGCTGCAGTGGACCATTAGACAGGCCAGCTGCGTGAGGTTCACGCTTCATGCATGAGACTAGTCAGGTCTCCCATCACTTTCATCAGTCACATCTGTTACCAGCAAAGCATAGGATAAATTCCACAGGACTGATGGACAGTGTATTTAAAATACTGTGTTTAAAGAAGTACTTAGGACTTTAAGCTTTTTTTTTTTTTTTCATTTTCACTGCATCTATAGAAATAATCATGTAATAGTTAGCTGGATGGGGTTACAGAAAACCATTATTTATCATAAATATGTTGTGGCTGTACTTGCCTTTAACACTAACTTCAGGATGTATGAGACTAATGTGAGTTCTGAGCTATCAGTAAGGAGTAAGACCTGCCTTTATGGTCAGGCAAAAAACAATCCAGGTGACTGAATACCGGAGGAGGCTATAAACTCATGATTTACACCAGAAGTTACACAAAATATACCTCAGAAAAAGCAACAGGAAGATGATGTACCTGATCTTCATCCATAACAGGAAGGAGGTAATCTGATAACTTTCTACTACAATAGGTTTTGAAGTGCACCATAACTTCTTACTCTCAATTCTTCATCTGGTGGAGTTTCACTGAATATAACATAGGACAGATTTCAAAAACTGCTGAAACTGACTTAAGGTCTGCAATTTATAATAGTTTGCACTTCCTGTTAGTTGGATGTATGTTTAAATAGATATTTCAGGCCCTTAGTTAAGAGTAGTATTAATTGCAGATCAAGTTTTCTTTATAAATCAACAAAAAACCCCACAAACATATATGACATGATAGGTAAAGAAAGAGACAGAAAGCAGATACTGGGCTTACTGGAGACCTTAAGGGATGCAGCCAGCACGCAGAGAAAAATGAAAACAAGAAGAGCTTGGCAGGAGACTTCAAGAAACCCCTTTTTTAAAAAACAAAGAACAAGCAAGAGATGTGTGATATTTACATAGTTTGGTACAGATTAAATAACATAGATAGGGGTAACAGACTGTGAGGTTCCGCTTAGGTTTATGTGATCCATCCCATCAGGAAAGTAGTGGTAGCACTGTAATACCTTGTGCTGTTTGGTTTCATGGGAGACTCGGTCAAGAACATAGAAATGATGTTGTATGCCAGGTCACTATCTCACCGTCAACAGCAAATTGTTAGAATATTGAGATATCTCTAGTGTTACTGAATAGTTACACTTCAACAGTCAGGTTATAGCTTAGTGAAACTGGATCCATGGAAAGCCTCTTTGCTGAAATAATGATGATTTACTCTGAATTTTTACTTGGATATAATGCATTTTCCTTCAGTAATATAATTCCAAAGGGTCGGTGGGGTTGCCCTGGGCACCAGGTTTTCTTACCTATTTGTGCATTAGGCTGAGGAACCATTCTTTCAATCCTCTGTGGGAACTGCGCTTGACCTTCATGAATGCTAGCAAGTGTTTTAGTTTGTGGAGCCTGTCACAGCCATTTGTATTCTGGTTTTGCTTTCTTCACTTTTCCCACCCATTAAAGCCTTCAAACTTTCAGAGACCATTTTACCATATGCTGCTTTTCTTTTTGCTAAAAAATGTAGATGCTTTCTTCTTTTATTGTTTCCTTTCCAACTAAAAATATTTTGCTCTTCTAGAGCTGTCTTGATTTTTCTTTTCACTGTAAATGCACTGGCTTAAGTTTCTACCCGCGACAGATCCTTCTGGGAGCGTGCTGTTATTCTGTTCCTATGTGCAGAAATGTTACAACTTGTGTAGTGGTATGGTTGCTTGGTTTTGTCAGCTGCACTGATGTGCAATCACTTTACATACAGAGAAACAAGAATGTGATAACAGCTTTCTTCCCTCATACAGAAAAAATACCTTGTATCTGGGCTTTCAAGACCATCTAAATCTTCTCAGATTTAAATGCAGATTTGTCTTGTTTACAAAGGGATCTGGCCATATAAGCTTTCTTTGTAAAACTCTTTAATCTATGAAATAGTGGAGCATCTAACTTTCAAAATCCCTTGATTAAGCTTCCTCAGGCATGTACTAGCCTCGTAGATGAGGGGAGAGCAGTGGATATTGTCTACCTGGACTTCAGTAAAGCTTTTGAGACTGTCTCCCATGAGATCGTCATAGAGAAGCTGTTGAAGTATGGGCTGGAATAGACAGTGAGGTGGACTGAAAACTGGCTGAACGGCTGGGGCCCAGAGGGTGGTGATCAGCGGCACAAAGTCTAGTTGGAGGCCGGTAACTAGTGGTGTACCCCAGGGCTCAATACTGGGTCCAGACCCATTCAACATCTTCATTAATGATCTGGATGATGAGGCAGAGTGTACCCTCAGCAAGTTTGCTGATGCCACAAAATGGGCAGGAATGGCTGATACACCAGAGGGTCGTGCTGCCATCCAGCGGGACCTTGACAGGCTGGAGAAATGGGCCGACAAGAACCTCATGAAGTTCAACGAAGAGAAGTGCAAAGTCCTGCACCTGGGAAGCAATAACTCTGAGCACCAGTATATGCTAGGCATCACCCACAATGGAAAGCAGTTTGGCAGAAAAGGCCCTGTGGTTCCTGGTGGACACCAGTTGAACATGAGCCACCAATTTGCCCTTGCCGCAAAAAAGGCAAATGCTATCCTGGGTTGCATTAGGAGTGTTACCAGTAGGTCGAGGGAGGTGATCCTTTCCCTCTACGCAGCACTGGTGAGGCCACACCTGGAGTGCTGAGTCCAGTGCTGGGCTCCCCAGTACAAGAGGGACATGGACATACTGGAGATAGTCCACCAAAGGGCTGCAAAAATGATTGAGGGACTGGAGCATCTGTTTTATGAGGTATGACTGAGAGAGCTGGTGCTGTTCAACTTGGAGAAGAGAAAGCTTAGGGGAATCTTACCCATGTGTCTAAGTACCAGAAGGGAGGGTGGAAAGAGGACAGAGACAGGCTCTTTTCAGTGGTGCCCAGTGACAGGACGAGAGTCAATGGGCACAAATGGAAATACAGTAGGTTCCCTCTGAACATCAGAAAACACTTTTTTACTGTGAGGGTGACTGAGCACTGGCACAGGCTGCCCAGAGAGGTTGTGGAGTCTCCATATTTGGAGATATTCAAAAGCCAGCTGAACATGATCCTGGGCAACTGTCTCTAGGTGGCCCTGCTTGAGTAGGGGGTGTGGGCCAGGTGACCTCCAGAGGTACCTTCCAACCTGAGCCATTCTGTGATTCTGTACCCATTGTAACCTCTATCCACCACTGGCTGTGGACCCCTTCCTATCTTCTAGCACACTTGGCATTCACTAGGCTTTTTCCCTGTCACCACAAGTTTGACTTTCACTGCTAGAACTGCAGCACAGCATGCCAGGGCACACATCATGGTAGAAAATGTCCAGTCATTCATCTGGGAAGAAAGTGCTCCAGAGAGATCCTCAACTACTGTAGATTGCGTAGTTCTGTGATCCTAACTGTCCACGTTAGCTGACACACTGATAATCAAGTCCTTGACCACTGTTACTCACATGTGGTAGACCGACCAGTCAGAAACGCACGTGTTTGCTCTTGGACCTGTTCGTGTTTAAGAAGAATCTAACACAAGTGAAGACAAACCATAAGAGGGCTAGGATTTGATTTTATAGTACTATTGAGTACTCCCTGTCCTATTTGAAACAAGTAAGCAGCATTGATCCTGGCACCCAAACACACTTAAGTCACCTGGGCTCGATTCGCTACTGCCTTGTACCTCCTGCAATCATCTGCAACCGTGCAAAGGGGAACACAATACTACCAGGCTCCCATTGACTTGAATGGCCCTCAGAAGTTTCCAAGGCGTGCTGTTTGGAAAACAGGTCTTCATGTCTCTCTGGAAAAGCCTATGTATAGTTTTCAGTTATTTCCAGACATTATGCTTGGGTGAATCTGTTACTAGCTCCTGGATGTATGGGTAATCAGCAAATCTGAACTCATTTCAGGTGCTATGCTGGAATGAGCAATGCCTTGGCCATTGGGCTGGAGAGGTTTCCCATTCCGAGCTGTGACAACATTAGTGTTGTTAAGGGCATTTCATTTTATTCAGCTGAGTAATGGAACTGCAGCTGGGGCTCCAGTGGTGGTGATGGGGATTGAATCTGGTGTCCAGGCATAGAATGGAAGACACATTGTACGGATGAAATTTAAGAATAAAAGAAGTACAAGAAATTATTTTGAGGTTGTCCTTGAGCTGAAACTTTCTAATGAGTATATAACAAATGACACAATTGCTAGATAATAGGCTAAATTGTGGGAAAAATTGTTTATGAGATCACTGGTAATTTAATATGATTACAAGATGGATTAAACCAAGTTGAAATAATTGGAAGTAACCTTTACTCTTCATTTGAGAGACTTGCAAGAAATCTACAAGTTAATTTATCTGAGCTGGCAGCAGAGATTAAGGCAGCCTTCTTATCCGAAACACTGGTAATATCCCTGCCTAAAAGAAAGAAAAATGACAGCTGCTCAGACGTTTCTCAGGAACTACCATGGGCTTTCTAAGAACTGTTTTGATCCAGTGGCATCTGGAAGGATGAGAGATTGCCCAGATGGTGAAGGAGGTAGGCAGATCAGAGCAGTCTAAACAAACATAGTAGCATGATCCTGAGAAGAGGTATTTGTGGGGTGCTTGGTGAGAATGAGCTTGGTGATGAAAACTGCGACAATTTTTCTGATCCTCAAAAAAGCAAAACTCTGTATATTCTTTTTAATACAGAGAACTGAGCTGGAGATGAGAATCCTTCATGATTTTTCATTTTAAAATCAACTGATCTGCACCAAATCTCACATTTACCACACAAAACTTTTGCATTAGTGGGGATGGAATCTATGCCTGCATGAAATTTAGTCCCACAACTTGTGCAGGTAGCACGTCACTATAGAAAAAGAAGTATTTGCATTAGGTCATGACTGCAGTTTTACAGACAAATTAGCATTTGCTTTATGCCTTACAATATAGCTGGCTTACACATTTTGCTGAGCTTAGCAAATACATGCCTTTGGAGATGCTCAGCAAGCATAAATTATATAAATTGTGAAGGTTTTACTAGCCCTTTTATCCAGGTGATCTGGGAACTAGGAATCTTCATCCAGCTGATCTATGACTGAGATACCACAAGTGTTTAAATTTTGGAAGGGGGGGGGGGGGCAGGGAATGTTTACCAAGTTACTTATATGATTTTCCATGAGAGTTATGGGACTAACGAGAGTTTACCCACCATGACCTCACACAGCGTTCCCAAAAAGACACAATCAAGGAGTGAGGATTTGGGAATGGATAATAATGTTTGTCCCAAGTGACAAACCCCAGGCAGCTCTGTTGCTAGGGAGGCTGTAATATTTTCATCCTCACCCTACCTCTACGCTCAGAGGATTTCCCATTGCGTAAAATAAATTTTACTGCTGAAAGAAATACTGGGAGCCAAGCTGGCCTCAACAAGAGATCAGCTTAATCTGAAGAATGCGATGGCATTTTGCCAAAACACAGAAGGAACCCAGGTCTCGAAAAGTCCTGTAGGCCACATCAGTAATGAAAATTGAATTGAAGAATGTGAGATTAATGAGGGATCCTGGTAAAATGTCTGGTAAAATTGAGAGCTTTTAATATCCTTTAAATTACTATTAGTAGGTGGCCCAGTTTGAGCAAATTATACATCAGAACAAAAATCACCGTTGTCCACTTCCAGAATTCCTGTGACAGAAATCTGGCAGTGCTGTTCAGTGCTGTTGGAAGCAGAGCAAGCACTGACGCACGGAGAACCCCTCCGTGAAGAACTACTAGAGTTTATTTCTAGATCAGAAGAAAATAGCAACCATACAGTATTGAAATTCTGTTTTAACAACAGAAGAGGTGAAGGTTCTTGTTATTACTTGCTACAGCATGTGTTCCTTGAGGTCTTTAGGGATGATATCTAGTGCCTAGGTAGCAATTTTAATGCAAAATAACAATGATGGTTTGTTTGAAATCTTGGGCATGTTTGGACTGGTTCTGAGTGTAATCAAAATAGTGAATGAATAAGTAAAATTTTGCTGTGTAAATATGCTGTTGGTTCACGGAGCTCTACTTACAGATGCATAAAATGCCATGAAACTCTCCAGAGTGTGCTGCAAAAAGACATTTCTGGAAAATCGAACAATTATAGGCAAACGTACATGCCCTGTTGGCTGGCAAATGTGGTCATGACACTAGCATATAACTGGAAGCTCATTTAAATGGAGGGGGCCAATAGACACCTCTCCAGTAGCCCACCAGTAAAAGACAGAAACACTCAATGTTTCAGCTATAACTGAAGAGCTGCTTCAGTTTCATAACAGCAGCTGTGAAAAGCAAAACATGCAAAAACATGAGAGAGCTACTTATAAAGCAGGGAGAATAACAGCAATAGCAGAACAGCTTAACAGGAAGCAGCAGAAGGAATAAGACCAAAACAAGCTTCATGAATGCAAAGACAGGTAAAAAGACAAGCAGTCCCCAAAGAATAACCTCAGCTCTATACCGAGCAGCTAAGCAGGCCACCAGGAGTGACTGGAAGGTACATAGTCAACTTGCCACTTTCCAAGGGTCTTATATAGAAGAGTGCTGCAGGTGCAGAGACATACAGGCTGGTTTCATACATGTCTTAACTACCTTGGGTAGCAGATGGTATGAATGTAGCTACACTGCTTTTGGGGTCAAAGTCCAGAGCCAACATAAACACTTTCTCATGACTCTGAACCCAAGCAAATAACCTGAACCTGTCAGGTTCAAACAGATTTCTACCCCTAGCTTATGCAGATGTTTCTAGACCGCGCTCCACCAATAAGGAGCAGAGCGCTCTAAGGAGCCCAGCAATACCGCACTGAAATGCTTCTTCATAGAGCTGACACGCATGATTCGATCATGCCCTTCTACTTATAGACTGTCTCCATATGGACTAAGGCAGTGAGATCTGCACAGGAGATTAGGTACTGGTAGGACTTAGCAGCTTGGACACAAGCCGTACTCACATAGTGTGGCACCTGCCACTGACAACTTTTCCAGAATTAGAGGTGTGATGCACATCACCCTAACTGCAGTATTATTTCTGCACTACTCACCATGAAGGAGGTAACTATAGCAAGTAGCTGGATTTCTTTGGATTATCTTAATTATTCTGAATGCTCTGATCTGTTAACAATATTACTCAATGCAAAAGAAATTTGTTCTTCAATAAAAGAAATCAAAGTGTATCGCTACATGCATTCCAAAACACCTGAATGCATAGAAAAGTATTACAGGAAGAACAGGAAGAAAATAGTTTTACTTATCTGCATAGGCAACAAGCAATGAATGTCTAAGCAGCAAACAACCTTCATAAATTAAGAAAGTCCCAGAAATACATGCTTTCAGTGCAGACCTCATACATTTTGGTGAGAGGACATGGAAAACCACTGGTGTGACTAATAAAAAGATTGACTTATTCCAAAGTCAATGCTCCTAGGAAACCCTTGGAGAAGGATCTTCTTACAACATCAAGAATCCTAACCAGGACAAGCCCACATCAGCATCAAGCACAGCAAGACGATTGACAGACACATTTAGGACACCATCAACATGACTTCCATAACAAGTGATAATATGGATGCCATCTGGAAATCACAGAAAGGGAGTTGGAAGTGGATGAGCTTCTGCCACAGTTGATCTCTATTTTTTTCCTGCTATTTTTTGTGCAAGTTCCTCACTGTGATTATTTTTATATAATAAAAATTCCCTTGCTGATACACAGTCTTAGCATACTTATGGGTGGAGAAGTTCTGAGAGTTAAGGGCTTTTGGGGGAGTGAATGTTTAGTTCTGCAAGGTTTCAGGGAAAGGATTTAAGCTGGCTGGCTTTGCCATCCTTTGTCATGATGGATCCTAACAATTTTGAAACGCCTTTTTCGCTGCCATGAACAGCAGAAAAGCTGTAGAAGGTTTGTGAGTTCCAGAGTATATTGCAGGTTGTTCTTATGGTCAGGTATACATTACTAACTTGTACTCTTATAGGTCCCACAAGCCATACAAGTACTTAACTTGCCTGAAGATAAGTCATTCCTGCCTTGCCTGGTCACATATGGATGAACTTACTTCTGAGGCTGGAACACCTGTGTATTTTCATTGGACTTTGTTCTGCTTCATAACACTGAGATGAAACTCTAATCCTTTTAAGGAAGAGCACCTTACTTTATCACCTCCAAATTCTTACAAGCCCCTTCAAACTTGTGATCTTTCTGGGACCCTGCAAAAATGGGATCCTGCAAGCTATAATCAGGGCAATCCTCAAGTTATCATTCTTTGTGTAAAGCTAGTAATAAGCTATATTTCTTGTTCGCACTGAAATGGTCCTAAAAAAGTAGGTGTTGAGGCCTGCAATATAGAAAATTTATATGCTTGGATTATCATAAATTCAGCTCTTAATTAACCTCTTTGGCAAAAGGGATGCGTTTGCACTAGTTAAGTGAGCTGTCTATTGACAAGTTGATACTAAGAGGCCAGGCCAGGTGGCCAGCCTGGACTCTCCAAAGCGCCATGGCAGATCACAAGCTGGTGCTATCTGAGATGATGTTTCACAAACTGGGGAGTCATACATTAATACCCTGTTTAAAACAGAAGTGTCATGACTGTGGGATATGGGATGTCTCCAGAAGCATGTTTATATTTAGCCAAATCGCCTGTGTGCTAAGAAATTCATTGGAAAAGCTTTGCTCTAAACAGCAGGTTGTAGCAGAGGGGATAGCACCAGGGCATACAGCTTCTCAAGAGAATCAGTTCCCAGCTCCAACCAGCTGCAGACGTGTCCCAGCAGCTCCTAGCTGAACAAAACATGGAGAGGACTTTGGGAATCGCTCCAAACACAGATAGCCAATAAAGTTTGTGGTTGCTCTGTTTCATTTTTTTTGTGTTCTGAATCTACTTGCTAGGTTCTTAATTTATTTTATTTTTCATCTGGTCATCTGGCAAATGTCACCTGGTTTGGAAAACACTTAGCGTGAGCTGGCAATAGCTCAGGTGGCCTGAGTTCAGGGAAAAGCAATATAACAAACTTCCACTAAATTGCATCTATGGTATTAAGCCACATATGCTTAAATTAGAGTCTGTCCTGCTATTTTCTGGAAGAAAGTAGTGCAAGGAGAAGCTGTGAAAAAAGAGGAAGAGTTGCCTTCTAGGCAAGTCAAACTAGGACAGAAGCCAGCCTAATACTGGCTAAATAAAATATGAAATGTCAAAAAAAAAAAAAAAAAAAAAAAAA
>VFFE01007231.1:1287580-1306707 GCA_008921705.1 Burhinus oedicnemus | reverse complement strand
AAAAAAAAAAATAAAAGTTAAAAAAAAAAAAAAAAAAAAAAAAAGAGGAGAAAAAGTGGAAAGTGAAAAACTGTAACAAAGAACAAGAAAATCAGTCAGCAATGCCATGAGGTTGTTCACCAAGAAGCAGACGGCAATAAATTGTGGCAGCTCCCAAGAATCATGGAACTAAGATAAGGAAACTCAACACTGAGAAAGAAGATGATCTGATATCTGATGGAAGATGTAACTCTTTTCAGGTTACTAGAAACTTGAAGAAAGTTTTCTTATGAAAAAAGATCAACTTGGTCACCTCAGATTTTAATCACGGAATCACGGAATTTTCAGAGTTGGAAGGGACCTCTAGAGATCATCTAGTCCAACTCCCCTGCTGACGCAGGAATGCCTAGAGCACATTACTCAGGACTGCATCCAGACGGGTCTTGAAAATCTCCAGAGAAAGGGACTCCACAAGTCATGAAATGAAATGCTTGAATTGTATTCTTGTGTCCAAAACACTGTGAAGTTAATACTATAATAACAAAAGAAAGATTAAAAAAGCAAGGAGAGGCTGAGGAGTGCTTCACTTTACTAAAGGTGGGTCTCCAGAGTAAACCACCAGTAGCCCAGCTTGGTGCTGCACAGGCTGAGATGTCCGTCTCTCCTATTGCATCTGCTCTCCGTGTAGGCGGGAGTCAGAGCCTGCCTGGGGGCAGGAAGAGGATCTTGCATCTTCCAGTCTAAGGGTGTCAACCCAGTGGGACACTTATCATCAAAAATACTGGAAACTTCCTCACATGCACCAGAAATATGCAGAAAGACATTTGGGAAAGAGAGAGCAGATTGTTAGAGAAGGCTGCCAGAAAGCAATTACTCGGTTAAGTGCACAAGCTATGTCTGGGATGGGGATATCGCTTGGTGTATTTAGCAAATTAAGTTCTTTCAAGGAAATACAAGTAGAAACAGATTGCTCTTATTTAAAGAGAGGTGAAAAAGAAAGAAGCACTGCACTCTGTTCCTCATCAGACAGATGACTTAGCTGGAAGAGGCAAGTGAATTTCTGAAGGTATGCCTGAGTGTGAGTAGGAAAGGACATGTCTAAAGTGTGATAGTATCCCATTTCCACTTTGCCCACCAAAAAATTTCTTGGACTGTGCTGTACTGTCCTGCTTGATCTGTATGGTCAGAGGCCCTTGTGATTTCTTTAAGGACTCCTAGTAAGCAAACACTGGATCTGAAGATGCATGGGAAAAGTCTGCCTTCATCACTTAGCTGGAATTTCAATACACTTATAAGATATGAACTAATTCAGACAGGACAATGCAGATTCGACCCAGTCCTCATGAGTGAAGTTTTCAAGTTCAGCAGCATGGAGGAAGATCACGAAGAGTGTACAGAGCTGTGTCAGGAGACTTCAAAAGGCAAATACAAAGATGAGAGACAAGGCTAAATCTGCTGATTCGACATTCCCAGTACAGACATCTGCTTTGGCACTGGGCTCTCTTTGTAGTCAGTGGAGAGCAACAGATGTTTCTGGACATGATTCATTCCATTTCAATACTGATATTTGTACTAGGTTAAACAATCTGCACCTTGAATTTGCCACTTTCTCTCCATTGACTGTAAAGAGTAGGCAGGGTGATCAGCTCAGCTGTAAATGCTTCCGACGTGGATGTATAAAACCAAGCCAGAAGAAGGAGTGGGCGTTGGACCAGGTGACCTCTAGAGGTCCCTTCTGGCCTTAACCATCCTGTGATTCTGTGTAGCCCAGGCAAAGTGCTGACATGTAAAATTGGAGCAGCCAAAGGCAGCTCCCCCTCAAGGCATGTACTCAAACTAGCTGTTAAGTCCAGTCTTTCGCAGCATTTGAAATGATAACAGGACAGTCATGAGGGGTCAGTGATATTGTCACTCCATTTACTCATCTGGGTAAAAAAATGCAAGCGTTGACAAGATAGTACATACAGGAGCTCATTAAGAGATTGTCAGGAAAGTGAAGGAAAAGTTACTGAAGGGTCAGTCCTATTACAGACAACCCTAATTTTATTAAAATTTTGATCTGTGCCATCAGTCGTTGTCAAGAACAGATAGACAAGCTGTGGCCCTTGGGAATTGAATAAACAACTTTTTACATGATGAAAGTTAGCCAGTTACTAACTAATCATTTTTTTATCCCTGTGTGACCAGACCAACAGATGTTGAACTGATGTCCGAGTTGCTGAGGAATATAAAGTGCCTTGGGCTGGAGGGAATAAATGTGCAGCTGCCATAGGAAAAAGGAAAGGTGGAGGCCTGCAACCAAAAAGGCATGTTTCTGAGGAGATGGCCAAAGAAGAAACTAATTTAGAAAAGGTCAGCTTATTTGCCTGAAAGTCTCATTCTGCCACTAATTTCTGGAAATAGATCAAGTCAGAGGAGTACGTGTAATCATCTCCAAGCTGTTTATGAGTCAGAGATTAAAGTGGGCTGATAGAGTGTGAAGAAGTACGGAGGTGTGAGGGAAAGAAAGCGCTCTCTGCGACTGCTGTTAGATCCAGTATCTAACTGCCCATAGGTTGATTGCATTACACAGGCAACGTAATACCCTTTGTCATCATCATAGGATTCGTTTTTCAGGATTCTTTAGGGTTGTGTTTTAATGCAATTGGCTAGGCCCTCCAGGAGCATGTTGACCTACAATTCCCACCCAAAAAAATACCCTTAAAATGTCCTCCATAATTTTCGTGAACTTGAAAAAAAAAATAAAAATCAGAGGTAACCTTTCTCATGTGTCCAAAACACTGCTAAGTACTAGCAAGTAACTTGGACAGATAGACATCCATGGCAGCTGTCTTGGACTAACAACTGCCCAGAAGAACGAAAGAGTTTACATTGCTTTATATGCCCTTTCCCTTTTTAGCACTTTCAGCCCTGAGGATTTCATCAGTAAACTGAAGGAAAATATTTAGGAGTACAGTGACAATGAATAAAGAATTTGTTTCCCTAATCACCACCCCCCCCCGCTCAAACCCACCCACCATAATCAAGAGCTATAGCCCTCTCTGGGCTGTGAGGTGAGGTATGCATTCGTCTCTACAATACAGTTTTCCCTCTGGTGGTTAGCATTCCTTTCCAATTCATATCCCAAAAATGTACATTTACTATGCAAATAAATTTTGTTAACCAAGTCAGGAATGTGGCTAAGAGGAAATTGAGGAGAGAAGGAGAAGAAGGAAAAACAAAATGTCAAAATTTTTGGTGACTATTGAAGGTACTCTTGTCTTACTCCAGAACCGGTAGAAAGAGAAAGATGGATGCATTAGGTTGGCATTGGCAATTTTATATTCAACCTCTTTATTGCTTTCCTGATATATTCTGTTCATGAGGGATCTGATTCTCTGCTCTGCTATTTAATTTTAAATCAGGTAATCATGGAAGGTAATACCCATGTCCTTCACCATGCTAAATGAAGCAAGCCAACTCATGTGGCAAGGGAGTAGATGATCTACCAGACTTATCTACTTGAATATTTTAGGTTGGTCCTGTTTAATTTCTTAGTTCCTCACGAAAGTATTTCCTCATGTTCCTAGCCAAAAAGAAAGGTTCATGACAGCCAACAATCACTGCACTGAAGGAGCACACAGGCTTTGCTGGTGGTCAGCACTTCCAAGTCACATGTGTGAGATGAGGTAAGGAACAGCAGCAGGTGTCACAACCTGACCGATGTGAACCTGGAGTAAGTCTCAGAAACATGCATTCCTGTGCAGAGCATGAACAAGGATGTGGGGCGGACACCGATCACTTTAAAATGCACTATCCCGTATCATGAAATGCCTCCAGAATATCTGACCCTACCCTGAACAAGCACAGCGTCTCCAGGCCTGGCCAGTGAGTCTTCTGGTGTTTGGTGCACTCAACTCTAAAATCACACACACACACAAAATCCAAGAAAGGCTTTGCTGGTGAAAGCATTGCAGGAGGAGCTCACAGCCTTCCAGAAACTATAAAAGCAAAGCTTTTGAAATTAATAGAAGCTTCTTTCAGCATGATTTAATAGCCTCCATTATTTAGCTCGTTATTCATCTTGTCCCAAAGTGTATTTCCATGTTTGGTCATTTCTCTCCCTCTGGGATTTGCTGTGATGCTGTCAGCAATTACATGCGTTACGGGTGCCAGATCACATTGACTCATTCTCAGCATCCCAGCCCTTTTCAGCTTCTGAAATTGGGACCCGTCCCCTTCTGCCCAGGAATCGCTGCGGACTCTCCCCTGGGCCAGCAGGGCCACCGGCTTCCATCTTCTTGGCTAAGCTCAGATTTACCACTCCATCCCCTCAGCTCCAAACATGGCTCCTTCTTTTAAATTTTATTCCCTGCTTTATGTCCTGGCTGAAGTTGCTTTAAGCTACTGACCCCCATCACTTATTTTTTAAACAAAAATAAAAAGGATGCTAAGTACCTTAAATGGAGTGCCCCTGAATTTGACCCTCAAGAGAATTCTGCAAAGGTTAGCCCTCGTGACTGTCCTAAATGCAGCTGCCTGGAAAGGCCAGTCCCGTGACCTATTTTAAACACACAATCACTGATTCATGGCAGAAATCTCGTTATGGACATTCATTTTTTTGAAGACCTGCTGAGCAGCGGATAACAGCCTATCTTCAAATTAAATCCAGTTCAATAAATAGCGCAAAGTTAAATCATTCAATGTCTGCTCTGCCTTGAGCTATACTTAAGCCCTGTGCATGATTAACAGATTAGAATGCAAAAAAAAGCAGCTTAATCTGTCTGCTGCAGAGATACTTTTATTCCCCTGTGCTGCAGATTGTTTTATCTCTAGATACTACACCAGTCAAGCTCTGCCTGTAGGTCTCAGCAGATGGTGTGGCTAGAGGAGCACTGAATTTCCAATTTATCCCAAAACCTGGATTTCTATGTTGTGTCCTTATAACGATAATACTGTTTTCAGTTCTTGCAAAGAGCTACATATTTGTCCTTATTATATTATTACAGTAGTATTCCCAGTCAAGATCACCACAGACAAACGCTGAGAGGCTCAGACATGGGAAATGACTGGTCCCAGGCCATGCAGTAATTCAGTATAAAAGAAAAAGCGACGGCATCCAGATAGCCTGAATCCTACTCTAATGCCTTATCTGCAACAACACACTGTCCGCTATGTGGCTGTCACTTATCCTTTGAATTAGCACTTTATGTTAGGACATTTAAATCCTAAATGTTCCTCACGATGAAATTCAATTAATTAACAAAGCTGGCATTCCCCACCTTTATTTTCTTAAATGGAGCCTGTTTTTAATTTTTTATAGGGCTGCATAGCTGTATGACTACACCACTGCAATTGAAATAAAAGTAACTATAGTAGGTTAATATAAGGCTCAATCCAACAGAATATAAACTGAGTTTTTCCAGTGCAGCAGCAGCAGCACGTTTCTGTTTCAGCAGAGAGAGGTGAGACTGCTCAGCATTTTGCAGGATGAAGCCATTATATACTTGCAATATTACATACACTGTATATAGTGGTGGTGACAAAGAGTGTCAGGCACATGTTGAGACCACGCTCAGCTGCCTGGAATATCACCGCACAGTCTTTGGCACCTAAATAACCAGAACATCACTAGCATCATTTGCATTTCATAACTGTAACAGAAATATAAGGGTGTATCAGAATACCAATGAGACACCCTGGCATATTCATATATTTTTAAACATAAAAAAAACCCAACCCTGCTGTACCAGGTGATGTTCTGCAGTCTGCTCTGATCCCCACCCTCATTCATGTCAGCTACTTCCATCAGATGTTTTCTACCAAAGTGCCTGAACAAATTAGGAAGCTGCTGGCGCAGGGGATTTTCAAATTGAGCAGTGGCATTTTGATTTAGTAATTCTTTTAAATGACCAATGTAACACCCTCAAACCCCTACATGGGTTTATGAGCTACACGGCCGAGTCAGACTTGCCTCAGGTACAGAATCCCAATGACACTCAGCCTGTGCCAGCTGTAAAAACAGTGTGGGCTAATGAGTGGGGTGATGGCACATCATCTGCAGCTGCGAAGCACAGGCTTATGAGAAGAGAAGAGCTGGCCTACAAATAGGTTTATATGTCAAATGGTTTCCTTTTGGTAAGCTTTTGTGCAATTTTCCTTATCAAGATTTCAGAAATGAATCAGGTGATCCATGACCCAGTTTTAAACAGGAAAGTTACCCCCCCTGCTATGTTACCAAGAGCAAGGATAGTCATCTGGTTTTCGGTAATACTAAATAGCAGTTGTTCTTAGTTGTATTTTTCCAATGAACTGATGTTTGAGCAGCTGGCTTTGTTGTGTTAGAGGGTTTTTTTTCTAACACTAATTTCTATAGTGACTTCTACTAAAACAGTGGCAACATGTTTTTAAGACCATTCAGTGTGATAAGGCTGTGTTGAGAATTTAAAAACTGGTTTGTATGTGTCATACTATTTTTCTGGAGAAAGACATCAGAACAACAGAGCCTGTAATGTGGAGAATGGTGAGCACTTTTTAAGTTGCTTGCTTAAAAATAACTGTATTTTTAGTGACGTGCTTCAATTTAAAGTGGCCATGAGTCTCATACCTGATTGATCTGTAAATTTTGGAGTACGTAAAATTCCTAAAAAAGGAATGGAATCTGAGATGCTGGATATTTGAGGAAAGACTGATTTTCCAGACCCTCCAAAACAGATAACCACAGGAAAAGAAAACATCCCAATGTTGACAGCTAAGCCTCCCAGATGCCCTCCAGTTCCCCTCAAACCAGCAAGAAGCACTGGGCCAGAAAACAGCACTTCATACTAGGTCAGGTTGGACGGGGCTCTGAGCAACGTGATCTAGTTGAACATGTCCCTGCTTATTGCAGGGAGTTGGACGAGATGAGCTTTAAAGGTCCCTTCCAACCCAAATGGTTCTATGATTCTCTGAAAACATCATTTTATCTGATGAGCTCCTCACCTGCAGCACCAGACTCTGCCCTTCCAGACCCCCAAGGACTGGGGACACAGAGTAGGTGAGTCCCTGGCTTTTCCCCACCTTTTGTTTTCACTTTATTATTGTTATTGCCAAAGGGACATCCATCCCCATGTTGTTTTTATTTTTTATTTTTTTTAATGTTGTGACAAGGCAAGTGACAGCTTTGCACATCCCATGTGTAAGAGGCACTTGACTACATGCAGCCCAGCCAACATCAGCAGCCAGAGACACAGCCAGAGAGACTAGTGGTAAGGCCACAAAATCTCAGCATCTTCCAGACGTGTCAAATTTCCTGCGAATATGCAGATCAGCTGGGCTCCTGCAATTGGTCTGCGTATGTCCAGCAAGTGTTAGTCCAATTAGCTATTTAAGTTTGCCCAGGATGCCTGGACAGGCAATGGTGTGGGCCACCAGAAGTTCCAAGAGTACAGAAGCTCAGAGTACACCAGCAGTGCTCCAGCCAGAGCTGCAGGCACGTCCTGAACTGTGTAGATTGATTTTCAGAGTTGAAGGCTGTAGAGTTGGGCAGAAAAAAACCCAAAGCTGTCAGTAAGGCCAAGGATGAGTGTAGGTGAGAAAATTTTCCCCAGATTTAACCTGATCCTAAATATTTTCATAGAGTCTCTGAACTAAACTAGAGATTTGAGACTGTCGTGTGCTCGTTTAATTAAGGGTTGTCAAGGGTCCTACTGAAACTATTTTGCTAATGTTTGTATTATAAAGGCTCTGTGACAGTAATGTGAGAATAACAGGAATAATCCTGTCATCATAACAAAAACTAAAGGGAGCTCTGTAACTGGTGGTGAGTTTGCGATTCAAAAAAGTATAGCTCTACTTTTCTTTTCAGCTACATTTTATATTTATTCAGTAAAATTCTTCAGTCCTAGTCTAGACTTCTTGATCAAAGTCATTTTTATAAACTCTTTTATATAAGGAAAGGTAATCTTGGTGTTAACAGAATGCTTTTGATATTGAATTTACTGTACGGAGCATAGCATAGTAAAAAAAGAAAAAATCAAGACCTGACTTTAATTTCATTTATGCTTTAATTTGGTTTATTGCAACATAGTTATTATGTAGTGTAGCTTTGGTTACATCTTTTCTTGATTTATTTTTTTTGTATTTCAACCTCAAAATACAGTTTTCTACATCAGAAATACATAATAAATCACATTTCCATCAACAGGGGTAACACAGGTAACATGAGTACACCACTCTACCAAACTGAAACTATACCTGTTTCATGTTGATAAGCTTACGATTCTTGCAGCCGCTTCCAGAATCGCCTTCCAAGGATGTTGCTTCTGGACTGATGCAGGCTGACACAGAAAGGGATAATGCAAAGAGCAGAGTTAATACAAGCAGGAGAACTGCAAGGTGCAGACAGGAAACACCCTTTCTGGTTTTGTTATAAGTAATTTGTTTTAGTCTGCTACAAAAGCTGTGTTATTCAAAGAGAGACTGAGAAAATGAATTCTTTTTTATTCCTGAACTGCAAAATTATGCATCTTAAAATGATAATAGAAAGACAGCAGTCCAGTTTGATTGGCAAATTAATTGGGATTGAAATATTAGCCATGTGCTGTTTCATTTGGTAGGGGTTTTTCCCAAACTGAAATAGATAAAGCTGCTTTGAATTTTAAAATCCTTTCACGCTTTGAATTTTAAAATCCTTTCACTCTTTTAATTTCCTGTAAATACTGTTTAAGATGTTTTGGATCACAGTGGAAACCTGTGTATTTTTTCAGCTGAGAAGCTATCTACTTACCTACTTGTCCTGGTTTGAGGTACCCAAACCATGACACTACTGATTGCTGATGAGGGTACTGATGACTAACAAACATCCATCATTTGAAAACTTGAGACTTGTCACTATAATCTATTAAACATATCAAATTGTTTTAATTTTCTTGACTATCTTCTCATTCAATGGCAGCAGAAATTGAGACAGACTGCATTCAGCAAAGCCACACACTTTGATGTTGACGCCAGTTTTACTTTCATCATGAATCAGCTGGAGGCACTGCTAATTAAATCAGAAAAGACATTAAACGCTTTCTTTTTGAGTGCATTATTGGGCAGAAGGAATTGTGGTCAAGGCAGTAAAACTGCATCCTGCAAAATGTAGGGCTGGAACTCAGATCACAGAGAGCTCTTATTTGGGCTATACAGGGAAGGAAAACAGGTCTCCTAACACAAACACAGATAATTTTAATTACTTCAATTGTTTTTACAGGAGCCCTTTAAAGATAAACAATTTTTTTAGGACTCCCACAGGATAAAGATAAATTAACCAAGTAAATAGGCACAAGGCATCTTTGATCCCAGACAACACATTTAAGCAAACTGATCAATTTGACTTCCTTGCAGAACAACTTTCAGGCTTCCCCTGAGGAAGAGGGATGGCACTGAGCAATCCCTCAGCAATCCCTAGGCGTCATGTGAACCCTTGAAGTCAGTAAAGCCAAACTACTGTGAAAAGTGGTGATTTAGATTTCCCTGCAAAACCTTTTTGTCAGTACCGTAAGGTGTGGTACATCAAAGCCCAAGGTACTCTTGGATGGAGGGAGTTCATGCTGTAAATTAGGGGAAAGAAAAAAAAAAAAAAAAAAAAAAAAGAGTGCGGGACCTGAGATTAAAGAGTTTCCCAAAGTACGGGGCATGGGTGGGTTGACTGATATCCTTGATGACTGACAGTAAGTCAGGATGTCAGGGCCCAGGACAGCTGGAAGAGGGCCATGTATTCCTGACCTGGTCTGTGTATTCAGGAGGTGTCCCTCAGGAGACGACTCAAACCAGAGCCTCAAAGGAAGACATCAGTGTTCAGCAGGTGAAAGTCTGCTACAGCTGAGTTACTCAAGATGCAAGGTGATACCGCTGCTAAGAAATGCCTTTATTTCAAGTCACACTGTAGACTGTGAGCTTGACTGAAAAATATTTGGGAGTCCTTTCACCAAGACTGAGCAGATAAAACCCAAAAATAGCTGAAATGTAAAGGGGCTGTTTAGCTTCCCGGTTTTGCTTGGTTTGGAAGCAGGCATAACTCTTCATGGTGGAGAAGTTACTTGAATCAGTCCCGATTATCAAGAGGACACCCCACTCCCTTTGCAAAACAGCTGTGGGTGCATCAAGGAGAATCAGAGAGGATATACCCTTGCCGTGTTTGTGTCACGCTTGCTCTGGGGATGTGAGGGTGTGGACGAAGCCTTACAAGGCAATAACCCACTGTTTCCATTCTTTTAGCAATTATTAGTGAGTACAGGTGGCAGAGCCCGGTCCTTACAGCAGCAAGTCAGCTCAGATGTAGGTGGGTGTCCAGCACATCCCTCAAAGTGACTCTTGGCAGAAATGAAAGGCAAGAGTGCAGAAAATTGTCAAGTTACCAAGTGCTGGGCCCCTGAGGACGCCCACAGACACCACTGTCCCTGCCCAGCCCACCCTGGCCCCCCTGCCCACAGCCCAGGACCCCGTTTCAGCCCAGCTCAGGGCCATCAGTCAGGAAAGGTCCAGATCAAAGTTACCTTGCTTGAGGTCACTTACCTTCATCAGAACTCTGATGGAGGAAGCTGTGGCAACAATTTCAGATATTTAAAATCTTAGAAAATTTCATAAAATTTTCTGCCTGTTTTACCAGTAGTCTTGCAGTGTTTTCAGGGAGTGTTTCCCAACAGCAGGTTGAAGGGGAAATCACAAAAAAAATCCCCAAACGGTAAAACCACAAAGTATGGCAATTTGTCAAAACAAGATGTAAAATAGGGACTTTCTTCCCTTTCACCCCAGTATCAAAACAAATGTGAAGAGCTCTCGGTAGCTGCTGCCTGGGCAGCCGCTTCAGCCTCGGGTGGGTCAGTGTATTCCCTGGAGGCTGCCTGACCAGACTATCCAGCAAGAGGATAAAGAAAAAAGCCCGTAGGTAAGAGGAATGAAGACGGTGAAGGAAGGACAACAGAGGAAACAACAAACAAACAAACAGAAAACAGCAAAGGAGACTACAATAAAGTTTCCTGTAAGCAGAGCAGAGGTATAAGGTGTTCAAATACATGCTGATAAGCCTCATGGCCAGGAAGCTGGAGCAGCCTGATTTGACCCATTCAGTCCTACCACCAGTAATGCCTACATGCTCTTCTCCATACAACCAAGTCCAGCAGCTAATAAATGATGTGGGAAGCCTGCCTGGACAGAGGATAATTCCAGGAGGTGCAGAGATCAGGTTTTCCCAGAACACTTCTATAATCCTGAAGGCGATAGGCAGAATGAGCAGGAATTTCTTCTGGGAGGAGAACATGAGGAGCATTGCAGAAACGGCACTGAGATCAGCTTGAAGCTTTCAGGCTGCATTTAAATACTTTCTGTTTGAGCTGCATGGTTCAAATTAATTTGCACAGCAGCTCTGCAATTGCATGTAACTTTTTGTTGCTGTTGTTCAGCTAGAACATTAGTTATCTCTCATTTGTAAATCAGCCACTATACCCTGTACTGACCTTTTACTGTGTGGTTTTCTTCCGTTCACCCACTTGTTTAATGAGTTGGGTTTGTGGGTTCTATCTTCATTTTTCTAACAGGTATTGTAAGAGAGAAGCTACTGTGAGAGCAGAAGAGTGGATGATTTCTGTGCTAAAGTTTTAGTAAATCTCTCTTACCCCTGACAATGACAAACTTGATAGAGTGAGTAGCAGTAAAATATCCACGATAGCTCATGTGCATGTCAGTGCAGTCGTCTCTGTTACAGGGATTCTCAGACATGCGTGAGTCTGCACACGTGTGGGCATGCATGCAGGGTTCTACCAGGAAATTTCCTGTTGTCCTCACAGAAAAATAACACATGACTTCCAGTTTTTAGTATAATAAACTATACATAGTCAGAGTTTATTTTAAACCTTAACCATTAAGTTTTCCCTTTAAAATTATTGATATCTAGCAGCTTACGCTCAGCTCAGTTGGGCTCAGCTTCAGCTGGACATGCCTGTACTCACCAAGACCTCTGTTTAGGAGCCACGAAATGAAATGGTGGCACTGGAACCTTAGGCAGGGTTATCCTGAAGAGCCTGAGGAAGTGTGGTTAGCCAGTGTGCAAGTTCTTTGTTGATAAAGGTTACAGTAAAACCAAAATGGTTTTCATATAGTGTTTTAAGCATACGGACGCATCACTAAATAAATGGTGTGTTGCAGCCACATAGTTATGCCATGATCCCTTTGGCCAGGTTTTGTAAAGCTTGTAGTGAAGGTCCAAAGGCAAGAGACTACCACCAATTTTTAAACCTGTTGCACTCATTAGACAGCTGGAAAAAAGTAATTATGGCCTGCTGACAACCGTTCAAATTGGGAAACTCCAATTAACAGCGTAACAAATCCAGGGAAGACTTCCTCATTAATAACCAGTGATGACAGCCAGGGAGCTAAACTGGTTCCCAGAGGTTCCAGGAACCCAGGAGTTTCCCAGAATTGCTACCTTTTTGCCTGCTAACATTTTCCTCATAAAAGTTAGATCATCTGGCACAAGCATATACAAGAATAAATTTCAAGTGAATTCTACATTCTATCATTTGTCTTTCCTCCATATGGGCACAGTAATGTCTCCTCAGAAATTCTGAATTTACAAAATGATATTTAGAAAACTTGATGGAACACATTTATAAAGTAGGTGCAGTGGTTGAGCCCTCGCCATTTTCATTTGCACATGCCAGTATGGATTTGTGCATAAGACTGAAATGAGTAAAAAGGCAAATAGATTCTCAGTCGGATTACATTCTGTGCATGAAAGCGTTGCCTTGTGAAGGCACAGGAGAGCTGTAAGTATTTTGTTACAATGGCTGTCAGAGGGTTTTTTTGGGGAAAAAAATAATCCCCAGTTAAAAATAGGTCTCAAATTTTCTAGTTCGTTTCTTCGCTTGACTGCACTGTAAAAGATTTAGTTCCCTAATTATACTGACACAATGGCTTAACTTGTTGAGTTGCAAAAGCTTGTTGTTATTCTTAATCAGCATCTCTAATTCAGCAATAGTGAGTCTATGACAATGAGAGAAAACAGAAAAAAAAATCACAGTTTCTGCCATTACAAATAATTATTTCCCACACATTTTAGTGTTGAGGCACTTCTTGTATTTGAAGCTGTGAGATCCCAAACACATTACCATCAGACCAATTTCTCTTCGGCAACTTCTGTAAATTTCCAGGCAGCAGGAGGCTCGACGGAGGTGCTGGCTATTCATGTAGCCTAAGCCCATTGCTGGGCTGTGAGATGACTGTCTCACTGCTAACGGGGTAACAGAGCACACTCTGCAGGGGAAAGGCTTAAAGATTTCAAATGAGAGTCACCCTTGGCATAACTTAGAAATACTCAAGTTACATTAGCATTGAGTTGGATCACAGAATAGATGTTTTCTTCTTTCATTGTTCTTTATCATTTATCTGAATTTCCACTGTTATAAATAGCAATAGATTTTTTCTTCTGAACTTCCTCTTGAGCCTCAACAAATTCAGATCCTTGCTTTGCTCTGCCTTCCACCTCCTGCTTTTTCTTGTTTCATTTCCTAACAGCATTTTCTGTCACCCTCAATGAGGGCATCATCTTCTTTTCTTAGAGGAAGTCAGAGGTGCTCGCAAGATCACTGATGACATAAAAGGGACCATAATTTAAACTTATAAAAAACCCTGCTTTCAATATTTTTTTTTTTGCCATTTCAATACCCAGATAGCACATTCTTGGAAAAGCCATGTCTTGGAAAACCGGAGAAGCCAGCTAAGAGCACAGACAATCCCCACTCAGACACTTACAGTGTAGTATATTAGCAATAGGTTCATCTTTAAAAATCAGAAGTGGAAATGAAATGTGTCTGCTTCTCTGGGCTGCAGAAGAGCTCCCCTAGCTGGGTACCCGTCAGGCTGCTCCAGCCAGTTCAGCGATGCTGGACTGTGCTATCAAGCATCCCTTAGCCCAAAAACAGGCTGCAGTGCTCGATTTGGCTTCATCTGAACACCCCGCCAGCTCACGCTCTGTGCTTGGCTCTTACATCGGGCAGCGGAGAGCAGCAGCACGCTTACCTTTACGACTCTACCAGTTCTCAGTTAAGAGTAACTGGAGAAATCTGGGAGAGAGGAGAGAGGAACGCGCCTCCTCCCTTCCAATTCCACATGGTCCCCAGTCTCAACTGCCAGCTCTCCTCAGTCCAGAGGGGCACTGAGGGGTCTTGTATGTTCCCGCTGCCCCTGCTCTTTTGCAGAGAGCCATCGGGTGGTATGATTTGCACGGTGACTACTTGATTATATTAACTAAAACCTGAAGCTGTACATCTGCTTTCAAATCAGCCCACAGAGAACTGGACTTGTGCCAGTTTAACCAGGAGTACACTGACCAAGACAGTCGTGAATGCCACAGTTTTCCTGCCCCGTTTCCTTGTATTTCTTGCAAGTACTGAAGAGTGACCTCAGAGGTATGTGCAGAGAGCAGAATTACCACCTTCTGCATGTGGCTTTGCATCTGAAGCCCCTTCCACCCGGCTGCTCACCAGCCCCTGGGTTACAGGTCTCCTCTCCTTTTGTCCGACTTTCCACTTTCTTCATAGCCTCTAAATTTCCACTGAGTGTCTCAAAGCTTCTGTGATATTTTTGACCTTTTGCAGGCCCTCAATCTCGGTTCCGCTTTGGGGGAAACTCCACTGCGAAAAATCCCTCTTGTGCCGGCCACCTCGCCTGGACTGGCTTCTCCATCCTGCTGTTCTCAACATGTCCCTTCTGAAATGTGAGCTGCTAAGACTGGTTTCACATGTGAAACATGTGGTGTTGCACATGTTGAAACATCTGATGACAAAGCAACTTCAAAAACAAAAATATTGTCCTAGTTTGTTGGCTTGTTGAAGCTTTTTAAGCTGCCATTAACCACGGACTTCCTTTTGGCTGAAGCCTGTGAGTGACAATACGTGCAAGTAGAGTGCTCATTAACAGCCAGGATGTTTGAGGGCGGTGCTCCCTGTGCAAAGCATATTTAATTTTATCAGCTAATCAAGCTATTTTTAATCACAAAGCGCTCTTTGAAAATGACAAGCGCATGCGAGTGCCGAAAGACGGCTAGATATAGAGGCAAGTATTTCTATTTTGAAACCTCTGCTGAGAAGATAAAAATGATTCTGAGGCTGAAACGCGGTGTTCCAGCATTTACTGTCTCTCTTGTCAGTAGAAGTACCGTGGGAGACGGAAGAGCAAAAATTAAGTTACAGAGATAATACACAGGAAGCCAATGTTATGTTAGATTAAAAACAGCCAGTGCTTTCAGTGACAAGCTTGGAAACTAGAAAGGAAATACTGCTGTACTAAACTGTGCAGAACATTTTATGCCTATATTAATCTTTTTTCTGCTTTATAAAATAACATAAAGCACAGAATTATCACCAAGAAATGGCAGGAGCTGGATGCCAAATGGGCAGACTGCTTCACAGATCAATGAAGAAGAACCTGGCTGCCTCTCTCGGGTACTGAACTGTCCTGCTCTTGGAAAGAGATGCAGAAGAGCATCTGTATATGTAAATGGTGTCTTTACAGTTCAGAGAAAAAGTCTAAATGGGGAAAAATCATCCCCCTTATCTGTGCTGAAGAGAGAACAAATTAATACAGAACTGAAAAGCAAAAAAAGCGAAAGCCAATCTCTTCCCAGCTCTATTTGGACCAGCAATCCACTCCCCAGCGCTGAAATTGGGTACTTCGCGTGACCCCTCAGGAAGGCTGGAGCTCAGCAATTTCAAGCCTGGCTCAGGCATCCACCCGCTGGGTGGCAGAATGAATACCGGCTTTGCTGGAATCTCCCCACGCCAAAAAATCCCTAACCCAAAACAACCGAAGTAAACACTTCCAGGCTAATCCTCTTTCAGCAGAGGAACTGATGTGAAGGTGCAGAACAAAACATCTACTGTGATTCTTTTTTGGTTTGATAATCTTTTAAGAACTGCCTGTGTTTTTATCTTAGTAAAGATGTAGCCTGTGGTAAAGTGATTTGCATCTTTCACTTTTTCCAGAACGGTTGCCACAGAAGTTTGTAGCTCCATTGTCTGAAAAAAAATCAGCGTAGCACATATGCAGCTTTATTTCTGTGATTTCTTATTTGTCTGGCAGGCCATCTTACTCTGTGAGACATTTCACTCTTTTCAAAACATCTTTACTTTACTTAGGCAGTTTTCAGACCTTGATTTAAGTTTTTAGACAAGTATGTATCATAGAAACCAATACAAAATTAGTTTAAGGTAACACATATTGCACTGTGGCTCCTTTGTCAGCGATGGTGCTGATGCCACTGTCAACTCAGTATTTTACTTTGTCTTACAAAAGGGAAACCCCAGCAGCTCAGAGTTATCCATTCTCATCTGTACTTCTCAGGATCCCATCTTGGTAAATCCTCCAAAATTACTATTTTGCAAGATGCCATAGAAGTCATAGAGTCATAGAATATCTCCAGTTGGAAGGGACCCATAAGGATCATTCAGTCCAACTCCCTGCTCCTTGCAGGACTGCCTAACACTAAACCATACGACTAAGAGCATCTTCTAGATGCTCCTTGAACTCCAACAGGCTTGGTGCCATGACCACTTCCCCAGGGAGCCTGTTCCAGTGACCGACCAGCCTCCCAGTGAAGAACCTTTTCCTAATGTCCAGTCTGAACTTCCCCTGCTGCAGCTTCAGTCCATTTCCTCGAGTCCTATCACTGGTCAACTACACTGGAGATACCTCTTCAAAATACTAGATGTGCATGTTCTTTGAATAGGTGAAGTTTTTTTGGCAAGTGTGGTTTTGTTCTGTTGTCCTCCTTTACTTGCTTAAGGGTCTGGATGAAATCCTGTTCTTTACAGAGTCAGAGTTGAAACTCAGGCTGGTGTATCTTGCTGTTTAAAAAGCCCAAAGCCATGATGCATATGTATGTTAGGGCAGAATTTCCTTTCCGATGCCATCATTTCTACATTCTTCTGCTCAGGAGCCTACAAGTCTTGTTTGGCACCATCTCCTCACTCAGCACGCCATAAACTGCAGGAAGCCCAGTCTTTAACACTTACTTAACAGAGGTCAAGTAAAGCATTAGCAGGCAGACTGCTGGCTCGCCACCTGGCCAGAAGAGAAGCATGCTTTTTCTCTTGCATTGCTTTGTGCTCCTCATATGTTGCCTGATAAATGTGAGATGAGATTATTGTTTAATACCTAGACATTCAGACAGGAAAATGTGCAGCAGTTGCAGGCTCTGTATCTATGTATTTATACTATAAAAGGAACGGTTTTGGAACCTATGTAACTAGCGGGTCATTTCTGTGCGCTGTTGTATGTGATATTGTTGACTAAGGTTGTGTCATGAGCCTCACTACAAGTGAATGCGTACCACACAGACTATCCTGGGAGTCAAAACATCACACACGGAAGGTGAGAATTGTGTTATCCTCAACTGAATTTCACTCCGCATGCCGTACTTAAATATTAGTAGTGTTTTACAGAGGACAGCATCCATTGCGTAGAGGTTAGGACAGCCAGCAGCCCCTGCTACAGTCAGCAGGAGGGGGACATTGCTTTCCTGCCAGGTGGGTGCCCTTAACCAGGAACATGGGATCGTGGTCCATCTTGTTCTGTGAGCATCTTCCAAGGTTTGTACTGTTCCAGGATTTTTGAGGCTGTACATATGAATTTAAAAACCTGAAGTCAACCTCCTGTTGACTCTCCATCCCACAAGAGGTTTATTTATGCTAATCTTCCGTGTCTAAAAACCCTAGAATTCTAAGTGAGAGCTGGTAACGTTATGCTCCCAATAAAGGGAAGGGTTATCAGAAGGCTATCGGACATCCAAGACAGGCTGGATGTCCCTTTGTGGGTGCCCATTTCTTCTTACCAGCTGCAAAGGGCGACCAGCTCAGACAGACACGAAACTTTTAGATGCATAAACTGGAGCAATGAGCCATAAACGAGATGTCCGCATCCCATCAGCACGCACACGCAGACACAAGCGTGGCTGAGAAACCCCGCAGCTCTCTACAGCGCCGAACCGCAGCGTCTCTGAAACCCACTGCAGACTTGAATAGCTGTCATCCATCCTAAAAATACATTTGCACCGCTTTCCGTTCCTCTAGCGTGGTCCTTCCCTGGAGACCCGGCAGATAACGGGACCAAAGGCTCCTCCTCAGGCCACCCTCAGCCGCTCGGTACCTGTCCTGGCTAACATACCTCCTTTGCGGTGCGCCCTTTCCCGGACGGGGTGAATCCCGAGGTGCCGAACCCGCCCCTCCGGCCCCGTCCGGGGGAGGGACGGCGGGAGGGAGGCCGGCCGAGGGGCGGCCCGGCGCCCCGCGCAGCGGCAGCACCGGCAGCAGCCCGCGCCCCGCGCCCCGCCGGCGGCGGCTCCGCAAGCGGCGGCGGCGGCGGGGGCAGGTGCGGGCGCTTCCGCGTCGCGCTGCGAGGAGGAGGAGGAGGAGGAGGAGGCGGCGGCGGCGAGGGCGGGCAGGCGGCCCCGAGCCTGGCCGGCGTGCCCGTGGGCGTGCTCCCCGGCGGGGAGGGCCGCCGCCGCTAACTTTGCTTCTTGGCCGAAAGCCGGCCTGCGGGGCAGCCAGAGGATCGGCGGAGCCCCGGCGGTCCGGAGCCGCTCCCCCCCCGCCCCCGACCACCACCACCACCACCACCACCACCGCCCGGCGATGAAGGGCCGCCGGCGGTGGCGGTGGCGGGGGGAGCACCGCCGCTTCGCCGCGGTGCTGGTGCTGTACACGCTGCTGCTGCTCCTGCTGGTGCCCTACGCGCTGGACTACGGGGCCCGGCGGGGGCGGGCGGACGAGGAGCCGCTGCTGCGGCGCTGCCCCAGCCTGGAGGAGGCGCTGACCGAGTGGGGCTGGGAGCAGCGGCAGCCGCCGCTGGACGAGGAGGAGGAGGAGGAGGAGGAGGGCGGCGGCGGCACGGCCGGGGCGGCGGGTAACGGCAGCGCGGCGGCGGGGAAGCGGCACATCTACCTGCACGCTACCTGGCGGACGGGCTCCTCCTTCCTGGGGGAGCTCTTCAACCAGCACCCCGACGTCTTCTACCTCTACGAGCCCATGTGGCACCTGTGGCAGGCCCTCTACCCGGGGGACGCGCTGAGCCTGCAGGGCGCCCTCCGCGACATGCTGCGCGCCCTCTTCCGATGCGACTTCTCCGTCCTGCGCCTCTACGCCGCCCCGCCC
>VFFE01007231.1:1205025-1287530 GCA_008921705.1 Burhinus oedicnemus | reverse complement strand
CCGCCAACCTCACCACGGCCGGCATCTTCGGCTGGCGGACCAACAAGGTGATCTGCTCGCCGCCGCTCTGCCCCGCCGCCCCGCGGCCCCGCCGGGAGATCGGCCTCGTCGACGGCGCCGCCTGCGAGGAGACGTGCCCGCCGCGGGCGCTGCGGGAGCTGGAGGCCGAGTGCCGCAAGTACCCGGTGGTGGTCATCAAGGACGTGCGGCTGCTGGAGCTGGGCGCCCTGCTGCCGCTGCTGCGGGAGCCCGGCCTCAACCTGCGGGTGGTGCAGCTCTTCCGCGACCCCCGCGCCGTCCACAACTCCCGCCTGAAGGCCAAGCAGGCGCTGCTGCGGGAGAGCATCCAGGTGTTGCGCAGCCGCCACCGCGCCGAGCCGCGGGGGCCGCCCCGCCACCCGCCGCCGCCGCCGCCGCAGCAGCAGCTCCTGCTGCCGCCCGGCCTGCTGGGCGGCGGGCGGGCGCCGCCGCCCCCGCAGCACCGCGCCGAGTTCTTCCTCGGCGGCGCCCTGGAGGTGATCTGCCAGGCCTGGCTCCGCGACCTCCTGCTGGCCCGCCGCGCCCCGGCCTGGCTGCGCCGCCGCTACACGCAGCTGCGCTACGAGGACCTGGTGCGGGAGCCCCGCGCCCAGCTGCGCCGCCTGCTCCGCTTCGCCGGGCTACCGGTGCCGCCCGCCCTGGAGGCCTTCGTGCTCAACATGACCCGCGGCGCCGCCTACTCCTCCGACCGGCCCTTCCTCATCTCCGCCCGCGACGCGCGGGAAGCCATCCACGCCTGGCGGGAGCGCCTCAGCCGCCAGCAGGTGCGGCAGGTGGAGGCCGCCTGCGGCGAGGCCATGAGCCTCCTCGCCTACCCCCTCAGCGGCGGCGACGCCCGGTAGCGCCCCCGCCCCGCGGCCGGTGGGGAGAGCCCGCCGCCGGGTGAGGGACGGGCCCGGGCCCGGTGCAGAGGGCGCGGAGCGCGGCGAGGGCGGGCGGCGGGGCCCGGCTCTGCCGTGGCGGCCTGGCCTGGCGGGAGGGCGGGCAGAGCCGGGCGCGGGGATTCGCAGCCGGCGTGGCGCCCGCCGGCCGCTCGCCTCAGGGGCGGAAGCGAATCCGCCTCGCCTCGGGTAGAGGCGGCGAGGCAGGGCCCGGGCCCCTCGTCCCGCCGTTGGCTTCGGTGGGGCTGTGCTCCCTCTGGGGACCGCGGCCACCCCGCGGCGGGGTGGGTGGAGAGGGCATTTTATTTAAGAGAAAGGTTTGATTAGATGTGTCCTCTGGGGACGGCATCAACCTTGGAGCCCTGTCAACGTGTGCAAAGCACCGGTGTTCCTCAAAAAACAAAACAAAAAAACCCCAAAACTGCCTCGAAAGTTAAAAATCCCCCGAATGAAGACTCCTGGCAAGGAACTAGAGGGCTTGAAAGGTGTTGCTGTGAGAGCGTCGCCTGTCCCGAGCGCCGAAGCAGGCTGGGCTCTGTCCTGTCGCTACCGAAACGTGGAGAAGGGGCTGCTGTGAGGTTGGCTGCCGAGGTCAGCGCAGGCCTGGACGGGCCGGAGGGTGCCCGTGGCGGGGAGGGCTCGGCTCTGTGCTGCTGGCCGGCCGGGTGGCTCTGCTGGGCTGGTGATCTCTGGGGAGGGGGGCACCAGCCGAGGGAAAGGGAACCGTGTGCGACTCCCTCCATCATTCGGAGCAGCAGGATAAGCAGTCACGGGGGGGGGGGTTAAGTGTTCGCCTGCTTATGTGTTTCAAAGATGTTTGTGGCAGAAATCTTTGCTTTTCTAAAGAAAGCTGTAATTCTTTTAAAAGTAGGATTTATTATTTTTTTTTTTAATATATTGATATAGCTAGGTGGTGATACTGATGCGAGATACAGGTGACTAACGTGTCTCGGGGACACGCGTAGAGGTGACTGTAGCTGGAAGGCAAATGCTCGGTGTTTCCATTCTGTTTTCTCAGCCAGATGAGAGAATCACTTTTCTTCCTTGGCTTCCGGGCTGACACATTGTGCCGTGCACAGGGTCCTCCTGGTCACATCCCTTCCGAACAATAACATCCTCTCAGCTGGCAACTGCTGGACAAAAGCAAGTGTTTCCTGACGAGGCTAAGAGAAATTAATCCCGAAGTTCCCAAATAAAAGCTTGTATTTAAAAATAAAAGAAAAACTTAAGTTTCATTTGGGATTTTAAAATGACGTTTTCCTGTAGACATCTTGCCGCTTGTATGAGAAGGGTGTGCATGTGTGTGTGTGTGTGTGCGAGTACCTTTTTTTCTTTATTTCTTAATTTGGGGATAGAAGGTTCAATTGTAATTTAGGGATGCAGTATCGTAGCTCCTTAGAGACTGCTTTTGAGTCCGTTACAGTCTGGCAGCATTTAAGCGGCCCCACAAGAGCATACAGGGTTATAGGGATGTTTACCTGCGGCCCTCAAATACAAACTGAGAACATGAACTTCAAATGGAGGATAATCCAGGATCAGGAAGAAAGCTGTATTTATATAAAGTCCTAGAAATAAAGGCAGTTCAAAGACATTGCGTTATCTTGGAGGAAACATTTGAATTGCATCGTAGGTTTCCATGCTCTGAATATTGTGCTGTAAAACATGTCGGTGAGTTAGGATGAACCTTCATTAATTTTAGCTCTTTTTTTTCCTTGACCCTCCCACCTGAGAGTACATTGGCACAAGAAGCAGGTTTCTTTCATTATCTGACAGGAAAATGTAGGCATAAAAATGTTTTTGAGTAAATCTATCCATTTCACAGTAGCATGCTTCATACAATTCTGCATCCTTCGGGTTCGGCTTGAACTAAAAATTACAGGGGCTCATTTTGTGCTGGAACAACCTTTCCTATTATCTAAGGGGTGTTTCTGTATTCTCTCACAGGCACCGTGAGATCGAAATTTGTTTCTGGGGGTTCTAGTGGTATTTAATAATGGCATTTGTATAGATGGACAGTACCTGTATTTATGCCTTGATAACCTGCGTTGGGTAACCTAATTTGGAAAGCTTTTCTGGAATACACCCAGCCTGGCTTGTACTGACAGGTTTGGGAAGAAAATAAGATTTTCTTGCATGCCAAAAGACGATACGGTACTTACTTTTTTTATGTCGAATGGGAGATTAAAATCTGGTATATCTTGTTGATTAGTTTTTAGCAGGGTGCAACCACAGATTTGTACGCTGCAATTGTCACGCATTTGCTTCACCTTGACAGGGAATCTCGTCTTGCTGTTTCAGGTGGTAAATGTCTTTCGTAAGAAGTTTTTAGAAATCCACGCTTAGTTTCACTTACACCGGTTCATTGTGATGCGGGAAGAAGTGTTGCCATCTAGCTTAACTCCATGCTTATAGCTGGGAAGAAATCCACTCATTGCAAATTATTTAGTGTTTTCTGAAGCAGTTTCCATGTTTGACATAGATGCATTTTCTGTATCAAGACTTATTTCTCTCAATGGAAGTTGTTCACTAACACAATTGCTCTTTATTAGTGATTAATTCAATTTTCTTCTCACTAAGGGTTTTTTGTATATACTGTGAAAAGGGCTCTGTTTGGCAAAGTGTACAAAATAAAGCAAGTGCAATTCCTGGTTTGCATTCAGGTCGCCTGAGTTCATTAGAAGACTCTGAAACAATTTACAGGGAAAAGCCAAAACTGAAAAAGGAGTAAGTAGCCCAGAGTGGGATCTTTGAGCAGGACGTGCAAGAGCGTCTAAGGCTGGATGAGAGTTGCTTAATGACTGATGCTGCGACATCTGCGCTTCAGTCACTAGGCGGCTTTCTAAATTTCCCCCGCCTGAGGAGGACAGCTAAGGCTCACCAACAAATGCATCCCACTTTTCTCTTCAAAGCGTTCTGATGGTGTCGGAAAGCCTCGTTCAGGATGCTTGCAGCGTATCCTTGTTGGCCTTGTAAGGAAAAAAAAATGTAGTGTCCAATGTCAGTGTTGGTACTTACCTGAAAAGACAGAAACAGGTCTGGTTAGGACAACCAGCGTGGAGGGAGTTGCACTGGCAGAGGCCTTTGGAAGTAAGTAGAACCTGCTGAAAGCAGGACACCCGTGGTTAAACCGCATTTTGAGAGCAGCTGGACATTTATGGCTCAGCTTTTTTACTGTTACTGGGCTCAACTGAGATTTTGAACTGAAGTCCCGGTTCTACTGAATGATTTGGAAAACCGACCCGTGACTGCATCGTTCAGAGCAGAGGATGGCACGATAAGCAAGGGAACAATAAACACTTTTTATAGCTGAGCTGAACTTGGCAGGCTTAGAATCGGAGAGCAGGACTGAGCCACAGAGTTTTAGTAGTTCAGACTGAGATTTGGGAAAAATACCTACTTGTGCTACATTACATAGAATGAATTAACAACTTTAATATATTAAAAAGTCATAGCAGGAAATGAGAACACAGCTGACATGCTCACAAGACTTATTTCTATCATCTGTTTTTATGAAACTTTTGGTCATGTGTTTGCCTTAAGGGAGGTAGAAACTTGAGCACTATAATTGTATATAAAAGGCTGTGATATTTCCAAGCCGGAATTGTTAATTGCTCTCTTACAACATTCTGTCTGTCTTTAAATTTGGTGAGACGACTGTAGCGACATACTTGTGAGAAATGTTTAAAGTCCAGGGTCAAGAAGTACTTATCCCCGGCATTGCTTGCACTACCGAGAACGTTACTGATGGAGTCCTTGCAGATACCCAAGGTATGTACTCGCATACTTCAGATTCAACAGAAATAATTTAGTAGCTCTCCCAGCTGCAGTATCCTCCAAGAAGTGTTAAACTGTTGTGAAGTTACTTATTAAATAACTTCAGTATTGCAGGGTCATTTTGGTTCCACCCCACCCCACCCCATCAGTCTATGCATCAAGAAAAGTTCTGAGTTTCTACATTAAGTTCTCAATATCACCACTTTCAGAGAGCCCGATGATAAAAAAACAGTGCAGAATTTCTGGGGTTATTATGGTAATGCCATTAAACAACATTTCAGTGAAGAACTGAGCTCCTGAAAGACTGTGAGCACCAACAAGCCTGACAGCACGTCCTGTTCCTTTCTTGACCATGAAGAGTTGCCGCTGAGACTCTGTTGATGTCTGGAGTGCAGGGACAGTAGGAACAGTGCATGTCACTTCTGAGAATCACCCTGCGATCCGTGCAGCACTGGGACTATCTTAGATGGGTTTTGGCCATGCCTATTCAACTTGATGTGACACCTACCACCGTGGAGAAGGATATGGGAAAAAGACAGTTGTCAAAGCAAACCTTGCACTAGTAGAAGTTTTCAACACCCCACTGGTGTGCGTGAGGGAGGGGTGGGGTCTGGATTGTCCTTCTCTTGACTGCAATTTAAAGAGGTGAATGTTAAATCCAAACTCGTTAAGGTGGTGGTTTTCAGTGACCGAGGGACCTGTTGCTTGTTGCTGAGGCGTACCTCTGGCAGTCTCGGCACCGGGCAAACGGCTGGAAGCTGATGAACATTTTAGTGCTTACACTGGCTGGGTATTGAGTCCTGGGAAATTCATGCTTCCAGAACTGAGGCGTTAAGCTCCGCTGCTGACCCATGGCACCTGCAGCACCATGTCTTTGTGCTGGTAAATGGGAATCGGGTCTTCCCCCAGCACTTCCAAATCTGTCGCCCTGTTTCCAGTTGTCCAACTTTGCCAAACTTCAGCTGTAGGTAGGCTGAAATGTTTCATCTTGGGCTTAAAGTTCAAGTCTCTTCGGGGAACTTCAGTTGACACAATGTATGTTCTTTTGAACCCAGGGTTGAGGTGTGGTGGTCTTTTGCCTATGTTCAAATGCTCTCAGAGATGTTTCTTTGAAATCATTTGTCATGTCAGTGCTTTGGGACAGGGACTCCAATTCGGCTAGAGGAAATGATCTCTGTGTAGAGGACACCACCCCCCCCCCGTGTTTTCTTTTTACCTCTGCCTTCTATTCTGATTTGGCCAAATATATTCATGTTTGTAAAAAACGGATAGCATGTGCTTGGTAAAAGTGGTTTTGGTATGTGTGTGTATCTCTATTTTATACCAAATAAAATCTGCACTGGTTTTATCTTCAGCGAGCATGCTCAAACCTCTTTCTTTCCCATAGGAGACCTCAGTGTGGCACAAGACCTACAGCAGTAGGAATCAAAGCCACGTAACTATGGCTGGGGCTGCGATGCTGGGGCTGAGCAGGGAGAAGTCTGCCATTCCTGCACTCCCACTGATGCCTTCTCCTCTAGCCCATCTTTCCCTCTTGCTGGTAGTCCCAAAGAAGACTCCGGAATCCAGTGTTCAGCCTTCCAGTGCTTAATAGTGGAAAGCACTATAGGCGAGAGGGAGAAGACAGTGATGATGGATGGGGTAAACATGAGGGGACAGGGGAAAGAGCCTTTCGGTTGTAGAGAGCAGGATTTGTTGGGCAAAGGGCTTGGGTGTGAGAGGGATGAGGGACTGGGATTTGATGAGGAGCGGCAGTTGGAAGCTGTGACCAGTTTAATTGGAAAAGGTAGCTAGGAGCACATGGGAGGGAAGGAAGGGACATGGAGACAGAAGGCTGGGAGAGGCAGACACCAAGAGCTGGGCTGCAGTGAGGCACTGCGGATTGCCCCAAGAGCATTGTTTGGAGGAGATGGAGGGGAAGAACTCAGGGGGAGGGAGAGGAGGGTGAGGCTGAATCCAGATTGTAGAGGGAAAACTGGCAGCTCTTCAAAGTCAGGTCTTCCTGCTTCTCTGTTCGAATGGCTGTGCAGACAACTGGCGGTGAACCAGCCCCTCCGGTGGAGTGCTGGTCCACTGGGCAAGGGTGACTTGGCTTCCACTGTCCCTTTCTCACCCCATACAAACATTTCTCTGCAAACCAGACTCCTCTCTTGCCCTCCACATAAGGAATTTATTAACTGCCCATCTGCTCTCCTAGCAGCATCAGGGTGGGAGGCATGGGAAGAAGGGCTCTCCTGCAAAACAGAAGTTGTAAAGCTTAAGCTTGTGAAAATAGAGTGTTCCCCTGCCTCCCAATACTAACAAGCTCGGCTTGTGAGTACGAGGGATGATGTGAGAGCTGTCCCATCCGGCTGCCTTCGCCTGAGGTGCATTTGGGAGCGTCTTTGCGGTGGGCATTACCACCAGCAGCCAGAACAGAGGGGTCTGGAGGAGGTCCTTGGCTGTGTCCTTGGTTCAACTGACAGATGTTTGCACACTGGATTTGAAAGTCCCTGTTCTAGCAGTGACTCACGTGTGTATCACTGACAGCTATTGTTTTCAGTTTGAGCTTTTTAAAAAATGCCAGGAAACCTTTTGTATGCGCATGCTGTTACGGGGATGTTCAACGTCTCTGCTGCAAAGTCAAGCACTGAAGGAAATCTGCTGCCTCCCCTTTCATGCTCCTTGAAGGTCATCTGTCACAGGTGGGTGGTTCTTCTCCTCTACAGCACTTGGTAAACCCACGAGATTAGACCCACCTAGGGCAGGAACGGATCATGCAACGCATCTGGCACCATGAGCATTGCCTGGTCTGTGGCAGAAGTTAGAAACATGCAGGAATCTGGTAAGAGACTGAAGGAGGAGAAAGGATGGGGGCAGCGTCTAATGGTTGAGGTATTCAAAAGCTCTCAGAGGAACTGGACTCAGTCCCTGGCGCCAGAGTATCTGTGAGATGTTAGACAAAGAAGTTAGCTTTTCTGAAGAGGCCAAGTCTGTATCGGGCTGCCAGAAGCTGAGTGACACATTTGGTATGCTGGAGTTGGCTGGGCAGAAGTGCTGTGGTAGCAGTCAGCGTGCGGGTGTGCCTGGTCAGGGAGCGTTGGTGGCTCGCGGGGCAACTCCGAACCCCGGAATGAGCTAGTTGTGAAAAGGGCAAATGTATGGCAGGATTAACATGTTCTTTCTCCTTGTTGTCCGAGTCCCAAGGGGATGAATTCACATTTTTAATAGATACAGAGAAACATCAAATGATGTCTCTGTCTTGGAGAAGACCAAGCTGTGTAGTTTATTTAGCCTCAAAGTCAAGGTTGAAAGAGGACAGTGGTGCACAGCAACATGAGCAACAGTGTGGGAGAGAGGTAATCAAGCTATGGACAATACTGGCATAAGAACAGATTTTTGTACATAAGCAATGAATCACTTCAGCTTGGAAGTTGGAAGGTGTTGGGTTTTTTTATCCATGAGAACAGCGTGGCAGGAAGGGAGGGAAAAAAGACAATTCACTTTAAAAGACAGCTCCATTAATTTAGAAATGGAAAGGAAATTATATGGTTGACAACCATGTTATGGCAAGATATGAAGCTGTGTGGTCCAGGAGCCCTGTGATCTGTGGAAAGTTCTGTACGGGGTGCTGAAGTCTCCTGAAAAATCAGCTTAAATGTACAAAAAGACCCAAGTCCTGGTTTAAAGATGCTTTGCACATTTTGTTTGTGCTCTGTGAAAAGGAGGCAATGCTGACCTTCACGGAAATGTTGTAAAATAGTTAGTTCTGGAGTATGCTGCAACAGGTTAATGTCTCACAACGTTTCCTAGGAGGCAATCTGGTAATTTTGTCTTTGCCAGGATTTGAATAAAACATATTAGAGCTGTACAATGAATCGAGAACAAACCCCACACCACTAACTCAGTAATTTTTTTCCTCATTTTTTTTTTGAGAAGACGGGAGCCGAGGGGGAAAGGAAAGGCGGTATGTCTTTGGGTAAGCAAAAGCTGTGTGGTTGTTCGCTTGCAGTGGGTAGGAATCCCAGCTGCGCAGGCAAGTGTAGGGCGCGGGGCCGTACAGCCCTTCACTACCCTGGCTGGGGATGAGCTCTCTTTAATGTTTTGCCATAGATCTGTGAAGTGGTTAACACCTTGTTTATTTAGGCACAGGCATGAAGTGGTACTAGTTTCAGGTGTGCTCTGGATAGCGTTTAAAGCGCAGCAAAGATGTAAGTGCGTTTGCCAAAATACTGAGAAAGGCCCGTAGGAGATCAGCCCTAGTACAGCGGAGGCCTCTCTGGTTGAAGTTTTGGAAATCTTTCCTTGGCTTTTCACAGTCACTTCAGCTGCGGCTTGAGAAGGGATGACTTGGGTAAATTGTCGTGTGTGTCCCCCCTTTTTTTTCTAAACCCAGTTTAAGAACAATTAGTGATACCTAGCTTTGTCTCAAATGGATTTAAAGACGAGAGAATGGGGCATGTGTCACCTGTCCCAAGCTGTTCTTAAAATCATTAAGGATGGAGACTTCGTCCTCCAGTGGTCATTTACTCCATTATGTCAGTATGTCCACTGTTAAAAAGCGCTCTCTACCATCTATTTGAATCATTGATTTGGTTCAAGGCTGTTACTTCTCTTAATGGACGCAGAAAACAGCCTGCTGCCATTTCTCTGTGCTAACTTGGTCTTACCATAAGCACGTAATTATATGATTCTTTTTTACACAACACCACCACATAAAAAAAACCCCTCTAATCAGCTTTCAAGCCTATTAGTTTCCAATTCAGGTCTCAATTTTACAATTCTTGTTTTGATAAAGCACATCATTCATCTTCTCACATTGAGCAACTTCCATGCTCCACCTGACTCAAGCCCCAGAACTATTCCCAGTTCTGCCTTAACGCCACCAGATCAGATCACCAGATAAATATTTGAGTCATTTATGTAACCTCAATTTCTTGCATAAAGCGATGCTTTTGCGTGCCTGAAACTTGGTCTTGGCTGTTCACAAAGGTTTTTATGTCTAAGATGTGGGAACTGATAGAAAGTAGGACCGAGCCGCGAGCTGCTACTTTCTGATCAAGTGAGTGGCTGCTGGTTATACTCTGCAGCAAATGAGGAGTCACTTCAGTACAAATTTCGTTTTGCACCTCAAATTGTAAATTGGAAACATTACCTTCCTGTTGATTCTCAGTAAATTCTGGGTAAAATATTTGTGTGTGTTGGCTCTTCTAAGAATTTAGGATTAAAGCAGTTACATTCAGATTGGAGGTAACTAGCCAATATTTCTTAAACTTTGTTCCTTAATGGGAAAGGACTTAAATCTTTACGGGTCATGCAGGTTATGTGTAGCTGCCTTGATATTTCTGCACTGGAAAACTGCTTCTAGCTCTCCACTGTAGGTTAACGTGTTGCTTGTAAACTGGTAATGCTAACCTTGAAGGTAACAGCTAGTCAGCAGTTTTAACTCAGTTTATTTCTAAACTGACTTTCAGGTTACTTGGAGTTGTCGACACACGTCCGGTCATGCCAGTACCTACAGCTCCATAGATTCCTGCCAGGAGGAATTCCAGCTCCAAGACACCGAGCTGCCCAGGGCTGGCCCTGGAGCACACCTTGGCAGGTGGAGGCAGAGAGTGAAACCCCTTTCCTGGCTACAGAGCAGGTGGGTGATGCCCCATCCTCACGGCAAAAATCCCACCCTTCTGAAGAATTAGGCTGTGCTTTTAATAAAGTTTGTTTTAAAATCATTACTAATGCATGGGAGCGGAAGGTCCAAGGATAAAGGGGAGAGAAGTCTCTTGTGATCTGTTACAGAACAGCTAGAATAATTTTGAGGTAGGCACTTAATTAACACAACTTTTTCATCTTCTAACGATGCTTTGATCTGGGGAATGCAGAAGCAGTATAGGGCCCTGCAGAATCATTCCTGAGACTTATTTCTGAATGTCTGCAGGGCTTCATCACTGCTCTACTCATGAAATGTTCATTTCAATATTGTGTGGTTTTAAACCGGTAAAGGTAAAATCTAACTAGGGAAGGTGATAATTACCCCTTAATCTAAATCAGCTCTAGTACTAGAAGCATCTAACTGTCAGCAATAATTTGAATACCTGCAATAGCAAAAGTGCAATTAGTACAGAGCAAAGTTTACATCCTTTGGACAGTCAGGTTTTGGAATAACTGCCAAAAGGTAAAATTAGGTTGATCATTGTAACCAAGTGCTTTCATACATGCATAGTATTACTGTCCAAATAAAGTGTGAACTTCTACAAGAAAAAAAATGCACATCCATCTTTGCAAATTTTCTTGGATAAAAGCCTAGGATGGACCACCTTCCTTTTTAGAAGCTTTTTTTTTTTTCTTACTGCTGCCTCTGCCCCACGCAGCTATGGCGTCTTTGTTGAAGCATGCAGCTATTGATAGCTTTTAGCAACCTGAGGCTAGTTTTGTTTACGTTTGATGGCATTCCCTTCTCCTCCCCTTCTAAATACCAGTTACCAGGGTAAATCATGTTTTGTCCTGTTTATTTTTGCAGTAGGTTTTTACCAATGTGGGCGTTACTTGCACCTGAGAAGCCTTTCTCCCACGGTCCATTAGACAAAACTGCACCTACACACCCTGGGCTCCCCTCCCTTTCACTGCTCAACGCTGCTGCTTCTCTGGGATCTAAACCAAAATTCCTACTGTTGGCTCAAAAGCCCGATCCACAGATCCATACCGTTGAAATCCTACTCTTTAGATAACCCAGCCGGCGATGTGTTTCTCAAGGTCTGGGTAGCGAGGGACCTGGGTGGGAGCAGGCGGCTGGAGCTCCGTGGCCACATCCATCCCTGCAGCAGCCGGCGGCTGGTCCAGTGCCTGGCAGGATGCAGGCACCTGGAAAGCTCTGCCTCCCAGTGAGCGCAACTCCTGTTTGCCCTTTTAAAACCCCACATCACCACACAGGACAAACTCACCGGTATAGTAGGACAGAAGCAATTTTCTGTACGGGATGACTCGTGTACAGTGAGAGGTGGGGTGTGACTAAGCATGAGGAAGAGCTCTCCCCTCTTTTTAGTATGAAGACTAAAAACACTGCCGGAAAGTTGAGGTTGGAGTTTCTAGAGAAAGACAGGCACATTTCAGTACTGCGGTTGGTGTTGAAAATTTCACACCATAAACCAAGTTTCTGTCTATAGCAAGGGCATGTGTTTAATTACTCATCCTTTCTAGAATAGCTGTATTCTTCCCTCATGTTACACTTCCCTTTTTCAAATTGTATGTGATCGTTTAGTATTTAAATACTATTTCTTGTCCCATAACAAGAGAGCAGACTTGGTTTTGTTTAACATTTTTAATAGAGATGAATTTGATAATTTTATTTCATTGATCAGATGGCTCAGAACAAGTAGTGTATTTAGAAAAAGTCACGTTTTCAAGCATTACACTACACAAAATTGAATGTAAGCTGTCACTTTTTTTCTTCTTTAAAAAAAAAAAAGAAAAGAAAAGGAAACGGTTCCTAACTTCAAAAAACACACATGGCTTATGTTACTTCAAGTGCTTTGCAGAAATCACTTCGTCTTGGAGTGTGGATTAGTTTAGCAGGAATAATTTTTACTTCATGAATCCACGCTTAGGATGGGAAAATAGGAGGTAAATGGATTAACAAAATTCAGTTGCTTTGAGAATATTGAACTCGGTCGTATCATAGGTGTGTTAATCTTGGAACAGAAACTATGTTAGATTGATAAACACTTAAACATCCTTTATTGATTATATTTAAGAATACACAGAAGGGCTGGGGGAAAGACAGACAGTGTGCTGAACATCTATAGCTCTTCAAGCACAGTTTAATTCTGATCACCACCTCCTATCATTATTTCCCCTTCTCCCTTGTTTGATCCAGTTCAAATATTCAGCTGCTGTTAGCATACTGAAAATTTAATGTGTACCCTTAAAAAGCTTATTTTTAGAAGGAAGCTCCCACATATTTGAGGAAAACGTTGCAAAAGCAAAAGAAGAATGATTTATTTGGATTGGAAAAAAAAAAAAAGTTGAAAACAAGTAGCCTTAAAAGCATCAATTCCTGGGCCTCCTGAACGAAGGAACTCTGTAGCTGTGGGCAGGAAATAGCTGTAATTTTCTTAGATCTCAGTTTTCCAAGATAAGACTTGGTAATGTTGAATGCTTTCTCGTTAAATAACAGTCCTGAACTTCATAACTTACCTGATTACAAGCTTTCATGTCTTCCCACAGATGCTAAAACCTACTTATTACTGTAAAACCTGACATGCTTCTCGCTTGCAGACTGACTGCAGAGCTTCCCTTCTTGACCGCAGGATGAACTTCAGCGCAGGGGGCAGTTTGCTCTCACTGAAAGCAGACGGAGGTACCTGCACTGCCTTGTCAGCAGCCACAGGCTTTGCACAGACCGTACGATAGTGAACTAGTAAAGTCACACTCCCAAATGTAGAGCACGCGTGCACTTCAGCCAAACTTTCCGTCTGGAAAGGATCAAGAACTACTACTTCCTAAAACAAGTTCCAGTGTCTTTAAAACCTCATTGTTGACCATAATGGACAACAAGTACAGTCAACATGCTGCATCTCTTAATGACTGGAGACACCGCTTCCAGCTGTTTGTTAAGGAAGTGAGACAACAAGAATAGTGCAAGGTGGGTTTCACCTCCTTCGAGTTGAACTACAATATTTCATGCTTAGATTCGCTGACTCTGTGGATCATACTGCCATCAAAAAATAAAGAAGTGACTCACTGCTTGCAAAGTATAGCAAAGCCTTCCAACTGCGTCACTGGGAAGAGGAAGACCGTCCCTGCTCGGAGAAGGTCACGCTGTGAGCAGAAGCCTTGCCAGCAATTTCATAAGTGACCAGGAAGTGCTCGTTTCTTCAGTGTTCTTATGGAAAAAGTGCAAGGCGTGAGGGAAATATTTATCCTGAGACGTGAGTTTTCATTAAGCTGAAAAATAATCCCAATGCTAACTGGTCACTACAGTAACAAACCCATCGATTTGTATGCAACTAGTGTGGTTTTGGTGTAAAATGAATGATAACGCAAGATAAATAAGACTGTCCACTAGTGTCTTACACTGGAATTACCATTCTGCATAGGCTCCAGCTCTCAAAGGCACCTGCGCATCGCTGCTTTGGAAAATACTAATGAGCAGTTTCTGCTCCAAACCCTCAGCTCCCCAGCCTGGGGTCTGTACAGGTTCAGCAGATGGATTAACACAAGCCGTCCGTTTCCAGCATTCATCTCTTATTGAAAATCTCAAACTAGCTCACTTGTGCATGTGTGTGTGTGTGTGTGTGTGTGTGTATAAGACAGAGAGAGAGAGAGAGAGAGAGAGAGAGAGAGAAGACCCACCACCTCACAGCAGTGGTACCTGACTCAGGCCAGCAGGCCATGCTTTGGGAAAGCAATGGAACGGAACATGTCCTTAGTCCTCCCCGAACTCCTCAGTTGCTCGGGGGGTGCCTAAGGCAGAGGCCAGGTTTGGATTGTGTTGCATGGCAATTGGTGTAACTGGTCTGGTCAGAAAGGCTGACTTTTGAACCTGTTGATATGCTTTTGAACAGCAAGTTTCACTATTTGTTTAGGGTAACAACATTGCCTCTGGTTTTGTTTTGCTGCTTCATGTCAGCCGGTACCCTCTCATTTGTTTTAGTAACAGGTGAATCACCATTCCCTGTTCTCCTTTGCCATACCATTTTTAATTATAAAAAACTGTATCAGATCTCCCTTTGCCATCTCTTCCACCCAACTGAAACAACACAGGTGTTTGCTCATCACATGAAAATTGCACTGTACTTCTGGTTACCCCTTTGCCCTGCTCTGTGCCTTTTCACCGTTTTTTTATGTCCTTTCAAAGATGACAAAAGCTACATGGGATGCTGATGGCTGGGATACATGGGGGATTTATAGAGCAACAGAAGGTCTGTGATTTTGACTTCAGCTCCCAACACTGTTTGTCTTTTCAATTGTTCCTGCTGTCTTCTGAACACTAACCAGAATTATTCCAAGCTCTTTCTTACAAGGAAACAGCTATTTTATAGGCCGTTGCACTTGTATAGCTGGAGGTGCTTTTCACTAAGTGCTACCCCACATTTTACAGTCAACCTTGGGTTCCATAATCCTGAGTAACTGAATATTCCACACGTTTTTCACTTTCCTACTCACTCCCTTCTCCAGATCCAGCAACACAAACCTCTGGATGACATTGCTAGCAACTTCTCTCCATTGTGAAAACTGGTGAAAAGATAAGAAACAGAACCAAGAATAAATGGTCAATTATTAATCCTGATAGATTCCTTTTCCTACAGTGACTAAGCATAAGCTGATAAAATCTGATAAAATGAAGTATATCATCCAGACCTTCTTTGTCTGCGTGATCATTCACTCTTTCTAAGAACAGATTTAGAAGTTATAACTCCTCACTATCACCGCCATATTGACATAAATCTATATTTTACTTCTCCATATAATACGGTTTACTTTTAGTTATAGCTTGCAACCCTTCTTAAAATAAAAGGATATCGGAGCAACTGTTGGATGCTCCCAGGTGGGAATCATTAATTACATTTTAAGGAAGGGAACGCCAAATCAGTTCTGTACTGTGAGAAGAGTGCTGAGTTGCTAGCTTTGCCTTGAAGAAAGACGTGCCAGTATCAGCCCTTTTCACTTCTGAGCTGAAATACGGAGTTTATATGTATATGTCAAGCCACAGTAAGTTTTGCACTACTGTTAATCAAATAAGAAGAGATGACATATTTCTGACTTGACTACAGATGACAAATATGATTATTTGTTCCAGTGCAGCTAAGGGTATAACTCCACATAAAACAACAAACTCCACAAAACCTAACAACACTGTGTGCCTCCTACTTCCCAGTGACTCCAAGGTCTACGTGAAATAAGGGAGTACTAAGAAGAAATGGAAAGATGAAGGACTTTGCTGACCTGGAACGGTAACACCATCTTCATACCTAACCTGAAACTTCTTGACAGAGCAGGAGCTCCAAGCAGCACTAGCATTTCTTCTCTTGAGAAAGGAATGCATGGATGAAGCCTTAATCAGCACGCTCAAAGCTGAAATCACTGCAGTATCTTGTCCACACTATTGAATGTTTAGCTAAGTGTGTACACAAATCAGCCAGTGGCAGAAAGCCCAGCACGTGTTTCTATTCCCCCTCCTCCACTACTACTAGTCCCACAACATGGAGAGCTTTCACAATATTCTGCTTTTTCTGCCTTCCCCACCCACTGTTGTAGTTAAACGATAATCCCTTGCCATTTAACCTCATTAGGATACTGAGCTCCCAAACTAGGGCTCAGAGCACCTGCACGCCATAGTTGCACTTACTGCTTAAGACCAAAAAACCAAGCCCTGACACTGCAGAGAGTTGTTGTCCTTCTTAGGTACTCACAGCTTAAACTGCAAATACAGGAAAGACGGTTGTTGCTGTAGCTACCAACACTATGAAGAGGATGTACCAGGGGATACAACAGTATTTCCAGTTCTATTGAACCTCTGCTTACAGTAATTACTTCAGCATTTTTAAAGACGTTTGGTGCAGTAGCAGCCAATTTCTTGCACACACAACATAAACACTATCTCTAGGAAGGATAGGACTTGATATACATTGTGGCCCACCCCCAGCTTGAACCTATCACACCACATAGGCTTTAGGTGCTTTGATAACAAGGGAACAGAAGTTACCAAAAGTTTTGGACAGACCATCTACCATAGCAGTCTTAGTCAGGACAGCACGATATACTGTGGACGCCTACTGCATTTTTACGTTTGAAGTAACCTTGAGACACCTCCTGCAACCTTACTGATGTGTTTGTATCTTAAATGACAAGGGGGTAAGAGTTCTGAGAACGGTAGACTGATGGAAATCAGGTAAAATGCTGCTTCTTATTTTGTGCTTTATGAACAGATCAGAACTAATACACAGAAAACCTGCAGCACTCCTCGTATAACTGCAAAGGATGCCAATTTGAGACATTCTTACATGGTTTACATTCTCCCTGCTCCACCGAAACCAGCTATGGGTCATATCCCTTTCTTTACTTCTGATATCCCAAACTAAAAATCAGACAAACTTACCTCAAGTGACCCCGTGTGCTGGAATCTGTTATTTCACAATAACTATTACTAATCGGCCGTTACAATCCAGAAGAGTATCTTCTGGTGTTCCGCTTTCTGGTATTAATCTGTGCCAACATCAAGGCATTCAGCCAGGCAATTTAGGACTGAAATTCAGAATCAGACAGTGGATGCTAACCTCCTTGATTAAACTAAAACCTGGAAATAAAATTCATGAATATGTTATAACATGGAACTGCACGACCTACTTCTCCCTGCCTCTGTAATAACAACTTCAGAGACTTCACTAGTTAAAAAATAAACCCAATCTATTTCTCATAGCCTAAAGTTAAGTATTTTAACATTACAGCAAAACCTTTTAAGTTGAGCATTCACTTTCTCTGAGGGAATGCAAATCTGTTTTTTCCAAATGAAAGTGGAAAAGTGACCTTTCAGTGCAGTATTTCAAATTAATACTATCTAATTAACCAAATTTGCATAAATTAGCAATGTAGTATAGCTTTGACACTGTGCTCAGGCACAAAAATTAAGTCTGACTATTCTGCCCCCCCCCTTTTTTTTTAAAAATACATATCAAATGTGTTTATATGGGATGCTTTCAAGCTCCAAAATGTTAAAAAAATGCAGGAAACTAAGGGCAACAGAAAATGAGATGAAAAAACCATTATGTTAACAAAAGCTAGAACTAACCCAAATGTTTTTAATTTCCCTAGGACAAATACTGCTGCTCCTTCGCATCCACCAATATAAATCTTTTCTAGCTCTGTACTACTGTAGGTGAACCTGGGAGGGGCACTGGCTTTATCCACACCAGCATAACCAGGTATTAAAAAAGCCAGGGCTTCTCGCCCTCCTTGCCGACACCTTTCAACACCACCAAGTTCCCTGATGTAGACAGTGCAGGCAACCAATAAAGTCCTTTATTCTGGTAAAAATCATTATAAGCTGTCTTTCCCAGTTAAGTTTCAGTCCCTAGATAAAACTTCAAACCCAGTGCCATTTTGGAGGTCTGCAAGTCCACATAGGGTGGTGCAAAACAGATTATGATCAAGAAAGTGGCATAGGATAAAGGTGTCTTGGATAAAGGATCCAAACCAGATAGATCATGTTATTACCTGAAAATCTGAACCGATTCTAGTATTTTATCACAACTGTTTAATTTCCATAACAAAAGCTTGTGTAAATTGCAGGTATCAAATTAAGATATGGAATTTCATTTGAGTCTGCAACACAGATTCAGATATGATTGGCCAATCATTTACAGCCTGTTGGTATGTACGTACATGTTGTGAGGCACCTCCATATTTATCAGACTAATGTTACCCTACAACTACTTCCAAAATTACTAAAGGCTTTTTAGATTCAAGAAAACATAGTAATGATGTGAGATTATTTTTTTAAAAATTGTTCAAAGTTACTTGTCTTGCTGTGGAGTAGAAGCAAGTCTGCTTCTTTTTGAAAGCCTTCAATTTTGTGATCGATTAGGATGGGGGTAGTTTAATTACTGTTGCATTATCCCATTGCCCTTGTTTTAGGATAAGGTATGCAGAAGTCCACATAAGTTTCCAGCATTTAGGACTGCAAGATTAAGAGTAACAATTGTTTACAGTCCTGTTCCCACAGTAAAGCTGCCTGTTTAAGCCATTTCCTGGCTTTGTAATTCACTATTTCCTCCACACTTTTCTTCTCTTTCACTTTGCAGGCTAATTTCTACTGGAAGTTATTTTTCAGAAGGGCACTCCCAAAAATTCCAGGCCAAGAAGTATCTGTGGTTTCTCACTGCACAGCATTAAACTCTCCTCCCCAAATTTGGGAAGCGAGACCCTCCTCCTGCATTGCAAATAAGGTTTGCATGGGCTGCTTCTTACAAAGAGCATTTTTCAGTATAGGAACATTTGGAATTTTTGTTCTACGTGTTTTTTCTCTCGGGAATCTGTTCAAGCTACTTAGCAGCTCTGTCCTACTTTCTGTGACTCTGATTATGACGGAGACGGTATATACTCCAAACAGACTACACACAGACGGCTTTCCTGCTGGATGGTCTGTGCCTCCTGGTCATGGTTTATCCTCCCTTGCTTCTAAGTTTCAGCAGGTCATGAGTTCAGTATTTTGGAGAGGAATACACCCTGCTGATGCATCTGTAAGTTCTCTGGTTTCTCCCCAAAAAAGGTCCTCCCCTCACCCGCATCTTAAAGAAAAGCACATGAAGTTGAGGCTTCTGGTTACTCAAATTCCATTCCCACACTTGTGCAGAAACAGAGACCATGTCTGCCAAGGCTGAGGTCAAGCGTGTTATTCCTCTGAGCTACTTCAAACAGAGTTAAAAGAAACACTGAACCTTTCTTTGAAAAGCATGTGAAGCATATTAGTTTCCAGGGCTTTACTGTTCAGAATTAGACTCAAAGAAGTTCCTCTGACCAACACTGTCTGAAGAGAGACTGCAATTCAAGTTCAATTGAACTTACGCAAGAAGGACCATGCTTTCCATGCCAGTCTACAAATTGTCTCACTGATTATAAAGATTAAAATCACAGGATCTGGCCTCCTAGTTATTATAAGCTACTTATGCTATCTATTAAGGTTGCTAGACTTCCTACTGTGAGGTCTTTCCCTCCCCCTAGGAGTAAAACATAGTAGTTATCATATTAGTAGTAGCAGACATCATTTTAACCTTTGCTATGTACTTGCTTCAGCCAAAAAAGCTTAGATTTCTTTTTCCCCTCCAGTTAAAATTTCTGCAGTCTGTTTCCCAAAGGCAATTCCTTCAGTGTTTAAAAAAAAAAAAATTTTTAGTCCTTTCATAGGCCAAAAAACTTGCATCCTTGGACTAGGGTCAGACTTGACCAAGTACCAAGTATGTGATACTTTACCCTTGTTCACTCTTTATCAGAAAAGGTAGCTTACACTGTTCCCTTCCTCTGCATAGCAGACATGTAACGTACAGCATAAACACACTTGTCATAGCATTCCTCTTTTCTGATAACTTGAGATGAGAATATGAGAGCTACTGCTGAAGCCAATGGAAGCAGCGCTTTGAACACCTCTTACAAAAAGCACCCTGAAAAATCCAGTGTTACGCCCGTGTTTGTAGTGAGGCTGCTATGGTGCTACTCTTAACAGTCACAGGATCTGCTCATAGCGACTCAACTTTAACCGATAAACTGCCTGTAATCCCAAGGAAATTCAGAGAATTTGCTCTTTTGCACAAAACACCTGCAGTGTTGTACAGGTGACTTAAAACACAATCATTTCTCACGCACACTGAATTAACTAGCAAGCAAAGCACAAAAATACCAGTTTTCTAGATTATTTTTTGTGTTCTTCCAAATTCTGTAAATTAAAATGTAATTTCCCCCCCAAACAGTGAAGATGAGTACACAGGAGGTCTAGATATCTTCTTAATCTGGTTAAATAGGATGTTCGTGTACTGCTTGTAGATTGCTGTTGCCTTTAACACATGTAAATCAGAAAGATTTGTTTGCACAAGAATTCAAGCAACTGCAGAACAGTCTTGCCTTACTGTCAGTATTAGCACCTATGAAACACTGAAATAAGATTAGGGACTTCTTTTTGCCCTTCTCCAGGGACTGCAGTTAGCAGATTCCTTGGCAAATTCAGGTGAAGATTTTCAGCAGTAAGTTGATGATGCAGCAAGCAAAAAAATACAAGGAGAAATCACTCAGCCCCAGCTACCAGGGCTGCCACGTAAGCTGTAACATCCTATGCTAGTATAGCAATACTTTTTTTTTTTTCTCCAGTGAAGACCATCGTCTTAAAGGTTTTCTTTTTCAATTTGAAGAAGATACTAATACATATCGATTGCTGTTCATTACAATCTTAAGCTGTGTTTTCCATTCAAAACCTCACACCAAGTTTATAAGAAAATACACATCTGCTGGTACAGTTTGGTCAAGTTCTTGCCAGCTCAGGAGCTTACTGGAAAGGAATTGAAAGTACTAAACTATTCTTTCAAAAGGATATGCACAAGAAAAAAAGATCTATTAGAGAGTTGGTGAAATATGTAGTGTTTCAGGACAAGGAGGAGGTGTTTTGGGGGGTTTTGTTTGTTTGTTTTTGTTGTTGTTTTTCCCACTTTTACAGTAAAGAAGTCGCTTGGGAATTTGGTGCAAGGATCAGCGTCAGTAGTAAGAAGAGGTTAGATGTTTTTAGCTTATGTTTTGCTGGCAGTGAAGTCCAATTTCGGAAGAAGAGTTAACATGAAAAACAGACAAAAATCAAGGAATAAAATTCATTGTTGTAATATATGAATAAAAATTAAGCTTGTATATATGGGCCTCTCCTCAGCATGTTGGAGAAGTGTTTAAGTAATGTCTGAATGTGAAGTTAGACTATTATATTCCTCACCTCTCACCAATGATCCATCCAGTTTGGGCTTACGGGTGGACTTCATTCAATTGTATATTTTTGCTATGGGAATTAAAAACACAGACAGAGAAGCACCTGCACAGGGATGGTTTACTGATGCTTTCAAGAGATTCAGTCTTCCTGAGGAAGTGAATGAAACAGAATTTCTACTTCCAGAAACTGTACCTGATCTTTCTTCCAGAGAAGAGATCTCTCTCTGCATAAGGCTCTGTTTTTCAGCCAAAGTGATTTGGTAAGCTTCAGCTTCAAGCTGCATGTAAAGATTTGCCTCACTGTATTACGTCCATTTATTTTGGGTAAGTTTCACTGTCTCAACCCAAAATTTGGTTCATATGACTCAGCTATTAACTCCTAATTGTTGTAGAAATCTCAAGTCCTCACTCAGCATCGACAGCATGGGTCCCAAAGACTTGTCCAAAATGAATGCAATTGTTTTTGTCATTTAGGAGGAAACTACTTTTTCCACTGCCAGAGCACTTAAAAAAACCAAAACAAAACAAAAAACCAAGCCATGTAAACAGTATAAATAGCATGGATCATTGCTATCTGCTTTGTCTTCCTTGAAAGCAGAGGAGAACTGAAAACGAGTTCTGCTCGGAGGTCTTCATCAGGGTTTGTTACTCTTCACCATTTAAGAACAGAGCTCAGACCATATTGCTCTGCCAGGTCTTCCACAAAAAAAGCTTCTGGTTTCCTTATGTCTCTTTTCTCAATAACATCAGACAGTCATTACAGATCAATGCCCTTTACAAATTTACCTTGGAGGGACAGACAAGGAGGTAGATCACTCAGAGAACCCATTTGAAAGAAAGCAGACTGGACAATGTGACTGCAATGTTTCTCTGCAGCAGTAAGTTCTCTTATTGAAGTTAACCTGTGACATTTAATAGTTAAGGAAAAACAGTGGGTATTTACTCACATACAATTTTATGAGAGGAACAACTGAAATGGCAGCAAGAAAAACACACTTTTTAGACAAACTGGTATTACAACACATTAGGGGGGCACAGAACTCTTTAAAAAAATAAACCTTTTGAGACATGAGAATGAAATCACATTTCAGCATGCTTTAAATAGCTGAACTGCTCTTCGAAGCATAAGTTTTTCAGCTATTGGCAAAGACAATGATACCTCCTCATATGGAAATTAAAAAGTATTTAGTGATAAGTTAAAGCTAGCCTACATGTAAGTGGGCTAAATACTAGGCAAAGATTTTTCCCTTTTCACATTTGAGATGATACTACAGTTTATCACTTCTGTAGCTTATATGTTGTTGTGCAATGCCCCACTGAAGTTTCACATCTACTCTGCAAAAGAGAACAAGAGTAAACACCTTTCTTTTAGGATAGTCACAAATGGTAAAGCCAGTAGTATTTGTTTGTCCATTTAATTAGATGTTTGCTTTTTACCACACAAGAACTGTAAGCAGAGTCCATGGATTATTCTGAGCAATATGAAACCTCATGGTTCCATGCAAGTTCAATACTGCCTCTCTCTCTCCCCCCACTTTTCCCTCTCCTCCTCTTATCTGCTGTTTTCCCCAGCCCAAGATACATTTCCAACTGTCTTCATCCAATTTTAAGAACCTTACGGGAGAGAAAGTTTTACCTCATGACTTCTACCCGAGAGAGCCTGCCTCCAGGATTGTGTCAGGTCTGGTACATCTTAGACCACAGGAAGCTGGATGTTTTTCTTTTGAGGCACTATAAGTTAGGCTAATAGTAATAGTCAAGTTGCCCAAAGCTAAAGGGACAAGTAGCTCTCATTGCCTTCCTATTTAAACACGTGGCCAGTGAAGAAATCTTCTTTTCCCTTTTTTCCCTGAAATACATTAAGTACAGCTTGCAATAACAGATTCCCCTGTCTTGCGTTCACGCATCTGTAGTCCTAACATATACTGTCCCATTTTACTTTATAGTTTCCTCAGCCTCATGAGAGAAGTTAACAATGGATCCCTCCACATTCAGATACACACACATCTTTTTTTTAATCTCATAATTATCATGTTTATATTTCTTCTTCCACATTCCCAAGCTAAGCCAAGACAAGCTCAGTTCTATGACAATGTTTTCATGTACCTCTCTTCAGAGAGAGCTGCTGCAGCTGAACAAGACAATTGCAGCGTGCTAGTTATACTTGGATTCAATATGTGGTTGAAAAGAGGAGAATGACCAGTCTTCTCATTCATCCATTTTCAGACATTTAGAAAACCCCACTGTCAGCATCTTGAGTAAAAAATAGGTGACATCTTCAGACCCTAGTAAAACCACTCACACGTTAACTTGTTTAAATAAACATCCCCACCTCAAGTGACACAGTGGCCTGCAGTCTTCCTTGATCCATCCACAGAGCAAGAGTTATTTTTACTGAGTCAGTAATCATGCATTGTCTTCCAGAGGAAATACAAGCCGGGTACCCCTGCTCGTAACTTCGTGATCTGCTGCCCCCAAATCACGTTCCAGTGCTTCCTCTGAAATACTTTTTGTTCTCCTGCCGTCAAGGCTAGTGGTAGCTGTATGGGGGCCAGAAGAACCGTTTGCAGTTATTGTTGTATCACCGTATGTCACAGTAAGGTCACCATCATTCAGAATAAAATCAGAATCCTCTTCTCTAAGCTGTTCTTGATTCTGGAAAAAAAGAAAAAGCTTTGTACAGTGCACAACATCTAGTCTTTGCCAAGAAGGTAACTGAACAGAAAAGTTTACTTACGTGTCAATATAGAAGCAATAAGGAGTAAAGTTCCACCTTAAGAAATGTTAAAAATAGCCTTGAACCCAGTGTTTGCAAATCAGCTTACTGCTCCCTGTATAACTACTGCTATTGCGGAGAGATGAGGGGGAGCTGAATCCAAGAACTAGATTATGAAACAGGTAACTTGGGATTTAATAGCATTGGAAGTTTACCAGAAGTACAGGAGAGATGAGCAGTATACGCTGGTTTTGGCATGGCAACTTAGAAGGCAGTACAGGAAAGATTGGAGACCAAGCACAATTGAGTCACTCCAGATACAAAGTCAGAGTTGCATCTGTTGCTAATTGGTCAAGTTCATCAGTAAAACACTCATGCAAACTGGTAAGAACTCATTAGGCCCGAATTCTTTGTATTTGAGGTTTCTTCAACAAATTTTTGTTATAGATCAAAAACTAACTACACTCTTTTAAACTATTTGCTTACTCCTACCTGGTACTAAATAGAGAATTACTTGACTTAGTTCTTAGGAACGTTCCTGAGCCATAAAAGTACAAAAGACTGATACAAGAAAGTACTTGCTTCAGTTTTGTAACTCATTCCGATATGTTTTCTTTTCAAAATCATTTAAGAAAGTGTCTCACGGAACTTTGTGAATTTATTTTGGCAGAGATGGGATGAAATATATGTCAGAGACCAGAAATTGCTGAAACGTAACAAAACAATTTCTCTACACAGCATAATACAACGGCAAGCAATTGTACCACATTTCACTCCTATTTAACATGTTCTTGTTAAAAGGCAAAATAGCTGAATTGGTCAGAAAATGGGGCTTGCTTATATTTGAAGAAAATTCTATCAGTAATATAAGCTTCCTTTCTTGCAACTGAAAGCTATGTGAATAGCTCCATACTGCTTAGCAAGAGCTGAAACCTAAGTGTGTGTATTGCTGTTCTGCTCAGTAGGCTGGACGCCAATCAGGCTACATTCTTAAAATACATAATTTTCTTCCACTTGAGGGCACAGGCTACGCGAGATAGGATCCCTGTAATCAGCCTGACCAGAAAGCCCTACCTGTATTGCAGAATAGGAGTTCAGGGCACTTGAGATTGAAAATGCTGATTAACCTGTCCATGATGAAAAATGCAGTGCCTGGCTAAATAAAACTTCCTGGGAAAGCTTCCTGTCATTATTTCAGAATGATAATCAGCCAAAATAAAGTAGCAGAAGACTCTAGATGATACAGAATATTTAACTGATGAGGACTGGAAGGTGTTGGGAATTTACCAAAACCAACAGAAGAAATGGTGCAGTTCAGTGTCAGGTGCAAGCAAGCCCTACATAGAATGAATGTTATTTTTCAGAACCTTCGTGGCATCCAAATTTATCGTTGCTTATTAGAGACAGCATTAGTGTGATAGAGAGCACTGTTCTCAAAGAGCAAATACAGTTTAGGACACTTGCTTTCTTTGATTGCAAAGAAAACACTGAACTACTGTCACTATCTTAGAAAAGAAAAAAAGGCATAAATTAAAGGGTTCGGCTATAGTTGGCAGAAACAACCTTTACAAGCTTTCCATTGCAAAAAAAGTGAAAAGTTTGAGGGACAAGATGAAGATGATTAAAAAAGGTACTCAAAATAATCGGCTGTTTAAGAAAATCTGATATCCCTATATATTCTGTTTTTGAAGAAGAGATGTTCCAATAAAGATGAAAAGCAGAAAAACAAGTAAAAGGCAAGCAGTTTGTGACTGTTGACTGTTATGTTTCAAGAAGTCAAAGAAGCTGAAAAGCTCTATCACAAGTTGCCTTTTGTGGTGTTTGCCCTTGGAAAAGCTCCAAGGAGGGGAAGGCAGGGCTAACAGCACATCAGGAGGTATTGCGATACCAGGGCCACATGTGAAGTGGCTGCAGCAAGCTCTCAAAGCATCTCCACCATGCTGTTTAACAGAGAATCCTCACAGCCACCTGTCCGATAAGAAACTGGTACGAACACACACACTACACTTGAGCTTCCCCAAAAGGCTGAAAAGCTCTTGGAAGCACAATATCAAAAGGAGAGGGCCACAGGCTTCATACTATATGGCAAGTCCTAACTCAGTCTTTGCTGGTTTGTCACAAGCTCTACTTATATGTATGTAAACATGATCAGTTCCAGGGAAAACATTGAGCTTTCTCTCAACATAGTGAACAAACATTGCCTTGTATGAGCCAGATTCCACTTACTTATTTCACTGCTGAATAACACTGCAAGCAGCAGGCAATTTATTTCATATATTTACCCAGAGAACATCCGTGAACAATCCCATGTAGTATACAGATTTGCTATCTTTGCAAGCAAGAAGGATGCGTGAATAAACTTACTGTGCTTCATGCAGCATGCGCAATTCTTTCAAGAAAGACAGGAAATGTATCCAAGTAGATCCCTAGAGACTTGAAATTCTTCCAAGAATAACCCTAAACTGGCCTCTGCAATCCCCTACAGTTCTGTAGGAATAGCTCCAATCCACTCAAAAAACATAAATACTGAAGTTCAGACCTAAACTGAAAAACTAGCATGGCTAAGTACCTAAATCCAAAACCCTACATAAGACTGAATTTTGCTTTGGCGTGCTGACCATAACCCTGAGGGACCTCACAGCATTCTGTCCCATTTGTGGTAAAATCTGCTCATGCTCCTAAGAATGTGTGCTGGAGATGTTAAAACAGCTAAAACTTATTTAGAGTTACTGCTTACAAAGCCAGTCTTCATTGCCTCCTAAGGCAGTGCAAAAAGAAGCATATGCAAAGTACACCACGCATAGAAAGCGCTGGTAGTCACCATGTATGCTGCTGGTTCTGAATATAGCACAGATATCATGGATGACAAAACTTGCATCAGAAGTTACTTATCTTGCGGCTCCAAAACAAAACCATCAAGTAGTATGCATGCAAAAATATATTACAACTTAAATCTGATGCTCTGCTTAGAGTTTCTCTATTTCTCAGCTGAGTTCAAATTCATCGAGGAAACTAAACAATTTTTGTTATGAAGCTAGAACCACTAAGAAAGAGGAAAGGGGAGGCACAGCTGAACAGTTTTCTTACCCATTTTGGGAGTTACATCCTCCAAGACCTATATAGACTGCAAATGAAGTTTCTTTACTGGGTTTGCATATTTAAAAAATTAATTCAATTCCCTCTACTCTCATTCCAACTTGCCACACTGTGTATGGTGCAAGAAATAAACTTTAAAAAAAAAATAATGGGTGAGACAGTGTGTAGGACACAAAATATACCCCTGAACAAACAAGCAAAGGAAAAAAAAAAGTCCCCAGGAGTGCTTCATCAGGAAGAGCAGCTGATAACACAGATGTTTCTTCCAAACGAGATAAATGGTTGATGAAGCAGAGAATTAGTAAAAGTTTCAAAGGACATGTCAAAAGGGAAGGAAAAAAAGTGACCTACATTAGTTTGGGATAAATTGGAAACCCTGCCAAGTAGTCATGCACTGAAGATAACACCAGGAGAGAAAAATAGCAATGAATTTTTGAAAATAATAATTTTAAACGCTACCCACAGCAACCTTTTATGCTTTTAAGTTCCAGCTTGGACTCTGTTTGGGTGGGAAACACTTAATGATGAGCCTAGTGGCACAGTCTTAAAGCAGTGGGAGAACATCAGCAAGGAATAGTAATGACAGCTCTGGAAAAAATCCACTGTACCTCACCCCTGCGTGCTGACTCAGAGCCTTACGTGTACACCATGCAAATTCAAGCTTAGAGGACATGATATCATACTTAGGAATAGGTTGTAGGTGGACTATGTAATAAGATTATTTGACTTGCAAACTTTATAACCCCCCTCTGTCATCTAATTAAAAATATGTACTCCCACTCACAGAGGTGAAAATGAATTTTAAATAAGGTTGTAATAAAGCCAGGGAAAAATAAAAAAAAAAACAATAAAAGCTGAAAACGATACACAAATACACAGTTACTACAGCCACATACTTGTATGCTTTACTACATGTGGTAGTAGCTAAAATGAGGAGTAAAGAGAAAAAAAAAGAGCCCAACTGCTAGAGAAAATGAAAGCCAAAGCTTGCATGTCCATTCTGGTTAGATTCTCTGTTACTGGATAACTAATCTTATAAGATCATACATAGATAGACACATGGACAACACACAAGTAGGCTAATTGGTCTGATGGATGCCTTCCAGCCTAGATCTGTTTTAAGATCTCCAGTGGCATCGTAAAGATGGGAACAAGGCCAATTTCTTGCATTGCTAATAGCTCCAAATACACAGCAGACATTTCAAATTTCTTTGAAATTTTACTATCAGGTAAAAGTAAGATACTAATGATACCAGAAAGAAATTCAGGGAAGTATTTCCAAGTTGCAAGTGGGATTCATAACTTTCTAGGAAAAGATCAATAGAAATCTGGTCTGAGACTACTTGAACATAGCAGAGATGTTACCAGTCCAGAGAAACTGCAAATTTGAGTGATCCCACATAGTACTATGTTTTTAGTTACAAACAGTTAATTAAAAGTTGTAGATTTCAGAAGGACTGTACAGATAGGAAAGGCATGCATCAGGATCCTGCAAGAGTAATAGGAGACTGAAGCATTAATTATTGCAAGACATGGCTGTAAAGACAGTATAGCAACCTGCTAGACTGAGATAAGTAACTGATTAAAGGTTTCTGAAATGTGATCTCAAATTTCACAGTGGAAACAATGAAGGGAAGCTCTACCAGATTTCTTTCTGGCATGGGTAAACGTGTCAGTGTCTTCTCTGAAGGAAACCTCAACACAACCTTAGCAATAACAGGAGAAGAATCTTGTCTGAAAGTGTTGGGAAGGGACTGGATATTTCGAAGTGATTCACTGAACTGGTTTATTGACTAGGCCTGTAATTTTCCAATATCCTTAGAGGTTATTTTTTTTAATGTAGTATTTGAAAAATAAGATCATCTCTGATTTCTCCTAACAGAAGCTATTGCCTCAGTGGAGAGTATCTTAAATCTTTTCTGCCTAGGACAAACCAGCACTTTCTTGCAGCATGTAGATCATACCAGCCTTTTGCCTAAAAAGAAAAAACCTGCTTTGCTGAAGTTAAATAAATAAAAAACAAAACACAGAATTATTGAGTAATTCTACTTACATCATAAACCTGGGGACTTGTCAGACAGCGGGCTATCAGGCCACACCAGCTGGGTAGAGTTGTGGTTAACGGAGGGCCACTGTGAGTGAGAATTGGCTTTAAATAACTTAAGTAGTTAAGGAAAACACATTAGTGCTCGAAAACCACTATTGAAAATAAAAAGACAACTGTACATAAATGTGGTTCTACCTTTGATCTATGTGCTGCTCAATAATTGTATATAAAAAATCCAAAGAAAAAAGTAATCTGCATTTGTAAACAAATAAATGAAAAACATCTCCCCCCAATGTTTTTCCCTTGATCCTTTTGAGGGCAGTTTCTTCACCCACACATTTACTGCACGGGGAAGTAGCTAACTCTCTTGTTAAAGTTTCAAGCAGTTGCAATGTTTCCAGCTTTTGGGCTCTCTAGAGCCAAAAACAGCAAGCAGAGGTATGAGTGCTTTAATGTTAATAGGTCCAAGGGTGTTTTTGCTCTGCAGATGGGAGCATGGTGTTGAGGCTGCAAGGCAGAGGTAACAAGGTGACATACCTACGTGGCTTAACACAGAGAAATAAAGAAATCCTGTCCATCCAACGTCCTCCAAGCAATGCAACCACCCAAACCGGTCCACTGCTAGCTGGTCACTGAGCCACAGAGTTGCAACCAGAGATCTTGCTCTGGTAAGGCTCCAAGACATCTCTGCAGTGCACATATACATACTACACAGAGCCTCAGAAAGGCGAAGGGAAAATGGTATGGCAAGAACCATGTAACACAGCGTGGAAGGAAAGCATCTACCCAGGCAATGCTCCCTAGATTACATTGAGGGGGCACAGGGCTGGAAAAGGAAGGTGTCTTTATACTTCTCACAGGTCTGCCCCCAGGTAAATCCATATTTGTTCATGCTAGTACTCCAGACTGATGATATGCCTGAGCAAATGTTCACGAGTCAAAAAAGGTATCCCTGCTACAGAGCAGCATGTTGATCTTCACTGGCACAAGAATAGAGCTCAGTTTTGGAAGTGCTAAGACTTCTAAACATTGTCTGAAATCAGGACCAGAAGGTTTTGGGGTTTTTTTGTTCATGTTTTGGGGTGGTTTTGTTAATTTTTTTTTAAGTCAGTCTGATTATACGTAAATATATATGGCTGGTATTCTAGTTACTTTCTTAGGCCTCTAAGCATAGAGAGAATCAAGTCCACTGGTGAAACATAACATGGTTTCCCCGTTGCTCTCAATAGATCAAGTGTTTAGGGGGAAAGGGAGTTAAAAAAAGGGGCTGTTTTAGCAGAGATGTATCCCTCCCCTTTAGCAGAGCCTGGCATAGCATGTTTACTTGAGCACATAATAGTGTGATTATGTCACTGCAGAGTTACATTTCCTCCTTCCCTCCCACAGTAACAGTGTGGCTACACCCAGCCCTGGAAAGAAATAAACTCTTCCCCCTTACACTAACCTACCAGCCTCTCTGTTGCCCTGTGGCAGACAGGCACACAGTGACGCAGTCATAATAAAATAAACCCGGTAAAAAACATCTGGTACTTCAAAGTTGCAGTGTTCTTCATGTTTAACAATTGCGGGTGAAGCCAGAGAACAGCCCATGACATTAAATGAACTCTGCGTTCCACAGGAATGAAGTTCCCAGTTATCCATCCACACAGAGCTCTGCAGGCAATAGCCAGCGTTGGAGCACACTGCCAACTGCATCTTACTTGCATCTTTTCCAAGTTAAGTTCCCTTGTAAAGAGTCAATTTCGAGACAGTCTGCCTTTCTACCCACAAACTGAGTGAATGCATTGGCAAAAAATATTTTGACATTGCCATGGGTATAGAGGTGGTAATTCTAACGATCATCCCTTCTGTACAATTTAAGCCCACCCAGCCAATGTTTATCTGAACGCCTCCTTGCAACAGAAGGAACAGAATTTTACCTGTAAGATACAGTAAGACAGTTCTGCCTCTGGGTATCAGTTTCCTTGGCACAAACTTCACAGAAACCTTCCCTAAAGATTGCTAGTCACCACTGAAAAAGCAAATACACAATCAGCATCCTTTAAATTTCTGTGAAACAGCTAATTAAGCTGTAATTTTCACCTAGCACTCTCCCTGCCCTTGCTGCAGCTGCTGGAGACTGCACTTGTGCTAGCATCAGCCAAGGGGAAGTCAGCATTGCCAACTACTCCTTTTTTTGTTGGGCACATCCCTTTTGTAAAGGCAGGGGAGGAGGATAGCTCTACTTCCTTCTGAGAAACACAAAAAAGAAGCAGTCAGCCACAGCCAGATCCTTCCGTGCTTACCACAGAAGTTTGAGGTTCTTTTGTTTTTGGGTGGGTTTGGGGGTTTTTTTGGTGTTTTGGGGTGGGGTTTTTTGTGCATTTTTTTGTGTTTTTTTTTTTTTTTAAATAACAAAAACTCACCTCAAGACACTTTGACACCAGCCACTACCACTCAAAGGGTTAACTTGAAACTACTAACATTTACAAATATCTAAACTAGCACATACACTCCTGTCTGGGCTTAGGCCCAATAATACTGCATCAATCAAACAGCTTTTATCCGGAATAGGCAAGTGTTATTGGAATCCGAATGCTTTCAACACTATACCTGGGTTTCCCTGGGTGGGAAATCTTGATGCACAAGGCATGGAAGGAAACTACTGTGCTCCAGCCAGGCCAGCAATCTCTAATCAATCAATGGCCAAGACCCCAGTGAAAAGACTCACTTCTCAGATGCAAGCTTCAACAAGATTAAGGCCCGGTCACAGCTATTTATGTAAATTTAACTGCCCCCAAAATTACTAGGAATCAAGAACTGAAACTTCTTTGAATTTCTGGCTGTAAGTGACTTGCCATGGCCACAAGATTATCTTTGCCATTTTCCACTGAGTGAGTGTAAACTGTTAAGGAAGGGCCCCCGTATGACGTACTGATTACGAATATGCTAAGTAGATTAAAAGAAGCCCATAAGCACGAAAGACAGGACACCTACACAAAAATTGCTCAAAAGCTTAAACAAGGCTTTTTAAATAGTATAATAATAGCTTCAGAAAGTTTGTACGGTACTATATACATACAAGGACACTCTCTGCTTTAACACCCATAGGAAGTTCTGGATATACTGAAGGGAATAAGTTGGATCACATGCAGATTTTTAGATCCAGAACTTCCCACATCAGCAATGGGTTTCCAAAGAGGACTTAATCACAAAAGCAGATGGCTCTTCAGAGCAATGGGTCAGGGCACAGACATGTTCAACAAACTAGAAAACTAGTTTGTGCTATGAGCATCAGTGAAGATAATATATTAGTGGAACAAGCCAGAGGACCTGAAACAGTTAGTTGGCTGTCTTATTGTTTAGGAAGGAACTTCAGCTCCTAGAACTGACTGATTTCTGTCCTCCAGCAAATGTGACATACCATGCATTAGATAAAGGAAAGGCCTGTCTTCGGAGTCAGTGAGTTCAAGCTTGGGTTCTGCTGTTCCTTGAACCTGTCAAATACTTGGATCTTTCTCCTGTTTGACTCTCAAGTGCTTAAGGCTACATATGGGTACACAGAAAGGAAAAAGTGAACATTTCATTCCTTGAAGCTAAGCTGTGTTTTCAAAAGGATACTTATGGTCAAAGCTATACCATAGTCTGAAGAGCCAAGCACTTTCCTGCTTTGTTCTGTTCCTTCTTTCAGAATCTGGGCCATCCTAAAAAGAAGATAAAAATATATTCAATTATTTCAGGCAGAAAAAAAAAGCAAATCATACATTCCAATCATTCATATTATAATATCCTCTCCAAAACAAGCCAAATTACTTCAATACTGTACTTGGACTGCAGAAGAAAACTGAGGTTACTTTCCCTAGAAAGACCGGAAGTGACTGCAGAGAAGTAGGCCCTCTTCGTTGCCCTCAAGTTACCTTAATGAGCCCTCTACCACCAAGTTTGCTTGAGTCTAAAAGCTTATCGCACAGTTAGTGCAGTAATGGATATAGAAATAAGTATAAAACTGACAAATAAGCCTCACGGATGTCTCATCCCCATCCCCCTCCCCAAATAAATGAACTCAAATAATCCAGACTGATCCCTATTCAGTGCTTGGTTGGCTTCCTTAACTCCAGGTATATTTGATGTTCTTTCCTTAAGCCTATTGCTTCCTTGGAATAACAAGGGAATTTAACCTATCTGATAAACTCTCACAAACCTGATGAAATATATCACACTTAAAAGAAACATGATTAACAGGGAATCCATATAAAATCACAACTGAGGAAGCTCATGCAAATTTCATAAGTGCTAACAGTGTTAAATATAATCCCTTTACTAGCTGTGCTGCAAGTCATCCCACCAGCTGGTCTGCAGCTGCATTTGTTTTTACATTTGTAACTGGTTTGGTTTTTTGGGTGGGGTTTTTTTTTTTTTGGCCAGAGGCCAAAGTTAAACAGAGGAAAACAGATGAAGTGAGAACGCGTTGTATGAATCATCTTCCAAACTACTGGAAAAGAACAAGACAGGATTGCCCTGTGTAATTCTGATCTGCAAAAAATCCATGATCCACCAAGAGTTAAAGCTTAGTACATTTTCACTCCCTCCCCATTCCAAATGATATATTTTCTTTAACTGTGACATGCTGCTAATCTTGGCTTGGTGAAAGAAAGAGGAATCCAAAAGGGAACTGACTAATGGACTCCATTAGGAATGCAATGCACAGCTAAAGAGGGAAACAAATGGGTAAGTACTTGATGTTTACATGGGAAAAAAGCAAACAAGATGTTTCCACCCAGACACTGAATGAGAACAGAATACCCATGCTCTGTTTCCTGCTAAAGCAATTCCTCAAATACTGACAAGCTCAGTCTGAACTGGCCAAAGCCATCTTACCATGATACCACTTCCTAACCTTGGTTTTATGCAGTAACTGTGGCCTTCATTGTAAAAGGTGTTTTGAAGCCTGGCCTTCTGGTTGCTTCCAGACAGATAAAAAACAAGTTCACCCTTTTTAGTACCCACACCCACCATTTCAGAATCTATTTTGTGTGCTGGACGCAGGCTTCCACAAAGAACACAGATATGTCTAATGCAGTATCTACACCGAAAAAGATGCTTCCTGAGGAAGTAACTCTTATCTGTACAACCTGTGACCAAAAAAAAAAAAAAGGCAAGGCAGGAGAAGCCACTAATAACAAAGCTGATCCCAAATACAGTAGGTATCCCATGCATGTATCTGACCAGCCTGAACACCAGCATCATACAACCTGAGGTTTACAAAGCAGAGTTCACACACTTGCACCCTAAGCATCCTCTGGGTCAAAAGTCGTCTGACTTTCCTGTCGTTAACCTTCCTCTAGGAGGTTCCTGCATAAGCAACCAGTTGTGCTACTGAACAATTAGTGTCAAGCAGTACTCTGGGAGAATGTAAACTAAGGTCTGGTACAGAGGAAGGTCCCAGTTAAGCCTCTAGAAATGTTGGGTTGGTTTTTTTTTTTCCCCCTCAGACCTTTCACTCTTCCTGTGAATTTGCTCAGTTTATAGATGAGGAAAACTGAAATTTCTGCTATGAACAACATTCTTTCTATAGCTTTGTTTGCCAATAGCATATTGCAGGGAAAAAAGTTGACTCTTGGGTTGTTACTGATACACAGAAAGCTGCACAGCAACATTTTGAATATAAGTGACAAATTTCCATCACTCCTTTTCCCTCATATGGGTGGTAGGTAGTACAGACAAGATCCACCTGGCTTGTGGTACAGTATACAGGAGCTGAAATTGGATTAGCAAACTTAATCTTTGACTCTAAGCAAGTCCAAGGGCCAAAATTTGGTATCAATTATTGAGCACAGAAGCCAAGAGGATTATCTCTGGGTCAGTCTTGGGGAGGACTGTTTGTGCTGTAGCATCTTAAAAGCAAGCATTTTGGTGGGTGGGGGAAGAGGAACACATTGTTAAATAGATTGTATTAGTAGATTTGGGAAGGTTTTGGATGCCTTATATATATATATATATATACACACATACACACAAAAATTTGAACGCTGCAGCATTACGCCCAAGACCACAGAATGTTTTTCGGTGGGCATTACTTGAATATCGTAAAGTAAAACACATTACTGACTTGACAGCTAAGAGAGAAAGGTTTTATTCATGCATGTAGCTTCTGCAATTCTTTATCATATTAGTAATAAAATAGGATCAGCCTAATAGAGAAGTTATGTAATTACTTACTCCTTGTAAGACTTGAAAGCTGTCATTAGTAGGTGGAGGATCCTGATCTGGGTCAACCCCAACCCTACAGAAACATTAGGAAAACAAAGCAAGTGGTGTTACTGAGGGTTGCAAATGCTGTAAGTTTGGCAGAATGCATTTTAAAAGCACCTTAAGCACCCAGCAAAGCTGCATTCAAAGAGGTTATAAGAATAGTTTGAGGAAGAGCTGTCCATTATTCCCCTGCAGTTGCATAGCTATAAACAAGATACTTTTTTATTCAAGCAGCAACTACCTGTAGATAACAGCTTTACCTCCATCCCAGCATCAACTTTAACTGCTTACCTTTGTTGCCATTTCTTTTAGGACACTGGCAAATATTATTTTTGTTTTAAAAGGTGAACTGTGGGTGACATCCTCTTCAGTGGAGTACATCCCTCATGTCCAGCAGCAAGAAACTAGAGACTAAGGATAAGCCCAGCCTAAATATTTGACACAGCAAATAACTCAGCTGCCAGATAGGCCTGAGAATGGCTCCAATATATGATTTTAAAAAGTCACCCCTCCCCAAGTTTTAATGCATGGCGTGAAGCAACAAAAATACTTTATAAAGTGACTCATAATATTAATTTGCTGCAAGTTTCATTCACCTAACACAACTCAGCCACAGTGGATTAACAAGAAGTCTGTCTAGTCCAGCCTCCCACCTGAGTGAGGGAGGGTCTGTATAATGAGGTGGTGGATGATTACAGAATAATATGTTAATAAGAAATTGTCTACTCACTTTTGCATAGTTAGTGAGCATCTTATTACTGAACTATCCTTTCGCATAGTGCTCCTATCCAAGATGGGTATTTAATCCTTGTAATTATGTTCAGGTTTTTCTGGTCTGTTTTGGGGGTAGCTATTTGTTAAGATTAGACTTGTCTAGTTTTAAATCCTATTCATGCCTTAATCGCTGTGCTCTCTTGTAGAGTCTAGACCTCCAAAGTCAAATGTTAGGTAAGACTGTCAGTCTCAAACGTGTTGTGTTTCAGTCCTACCATGTTGCATAATAAGCATAGGAAAATGCACACAATAACAAAAACATATTGTCTGAAATGGCTAACTTCATTTTCCCTCTTTTGGAAGGGGCTGAGCTGGTTTGGTGTAATTTCTTTGTTATCTAGACTTTGTGTCAGCTATTTCTAGCCATGGCGTTTATGCAACAACCCTGAGGATCACCAGAAACGAACAGAACCTTGCTGGTAAGACCATATCATTTGTGTCCCAAGGACAGTGCTTGCATAAGGCAAGCAGTGATCCAGACATGATTTACCTTCAGGCACAGAAAATGGCATGGATTAAACTAAAAGGGAACGGCTTCAAATAACTTGCAGGGCAGCATTTTCTAATAGAACATTAGAAGAAGAAAAGTAGGCATTGAACTAAAGTTTTACATCATCCTTGTGGACTCATGGCAAATCCAAGGCCTCAAATGACAATGTAGTTCAGGGAAAATCCAGAAGACCACTCTGAGACAGCCTGCAGCAGCCTCATATAGGACTAGTGCTGATCCAGTCTTCTGCTTAGATTTTTTCCTGAGTCTTTTCTTTCCTCATCCCTTCCTTCTTCCACATGCAGAGTCATGTTAACCCTTAGGCACATTCAGCCTGGGAATTCATTGGCACTGACCAGCCTCAAGACTAAAAAGCTTCACCAGTTTAAGGGCACACTAGACAGATTGGGTACTGGATTGTAACACGTGCTAAAATAAAATGCCACGCACAAGAGCTCTGAAAGGTTACAAGGGCTTAGACATTACTGCTTAGGCTGTCACTAAGCAGTGAAGACATGATAAGAAGGGTTTTCTGCAGACAAACTAGTTACCTAATGAAGCCTCATGCAGAAAGCTGACAAGCAGCATCAGGAAACCCACTCAGTATGGCAATATACATAAGATTGTGCATTCCTTTATAAATACACGTAAAAATAAAAGAAAGATTTGTGGCATTCCAAAGCTGCACACTGGGGAGGTTCAACACACTATGCACAGCAACCATGCTCATGTTAGCTGTGCAGCTGGCAATACGAACCAGGAGTTCAAGAAGCTCGTTCCAGAAGATGAACATAGCTTGCATTCCCGAAATAGTTTTAACTCACTGGGCTACCCGTTCACCTCGCAGTACATAAGGAAACCAAACAATTCAGAATGTCTCAGCTTTTACTTGACTTACAAGGTTGTACATTTGGTTTGGGGATTTTAACTGCCCTTAGGCAGGCGAAGGGGGCTTAGTGCAGGACCAGAGCAGGATGACCATACTGTTCAGTGAAAAGTCATACTACATCACAGGCCAGGTGTTTGGGTTCACTGTTGTGCTGAAGAAAAGAGCTTTTCTATATTAAAATGGTTCAACTTTTAGAAAAAAAATTCTTACTACAGACGTTTCTTTCAATACCAAAATAGTACATTGACACAGTCTTGTCCATTTTAATATTTTTTTTTCAATATTATTCTTCAGGTGAATTTATATTTTGAGTATTTCTAATTAATTCTTTTCTATAAATCACTTTCTTTTTTAAGTTCATGTTTCAAAGTGTGTTCTTCAGTTCACATCTTAACATAAAATACATTACTATTTTGAATTCCCATGACTACTTTTTGTATCTTTCAACCAGCATACTATGTCTCTTATCCTCTACTCTAGCATGAATTGTACAGGAAGCTTTATTTTTTTGTAGCAAGACTGCCTGTTTAAGTTTCAAGGTATGTACACCCTGGTCTCATGACAAGCATCACCTTTTTGCAGGCTCTGCCCTCAAATTTCTAAGAAAGCCTCATCTTTACTACCTGAAACAAAACAATACCAAAAAACAGTCAAGTCTCTCCTGACCTCCTTTACAGTGAAAAGAAGCACAGAAAACATTTAGTTACTTCATCCTTACTTAACTACTTCCATAATTAAAGGGCAAGTAAAGCCGATACATGTATGTCTTCAACATAATTTTTTGTCTGGTGGTTAAAAAGAAAAAAAAAATATCCGTCTCACATCCTTAAGTACATTTAAAAAGCTTCCTGTAATTTAAATGTGTTGTAAAGGCCAATACCAGTTCCCATTTATTTAACCAGTTTTTAAATTAAGAGAAATTGTTACTGGATTGATTTACTCAGATCCCCTCTTAAAGATCGGGGGCACAGAGAGGGCAGCCTTGCTAATGACTGTGATGTTTTGCTCAAACCCCCTAGAAGAAAGGCAGGTGAGCAAGCTCTCATTGAAAACAGTGTTTTCTTGGGGAGGCATAGTCTATGTCATGGGGACCAAGGGGCACATCAGCTGCAGGACGGCCAAGGCCAGGGCAGTGCAGATCCCAGCAAGCATCTTTGTTTTCCCCTCCACCCTTCCTGAAAGCCCATTGCAGAAGTTGTGCGTGGATTTCTTAGGGTGTGCAGTAGCAATTCAAATAAATGACTCCTAAAAAGCAGATGTCAGATGAAGACTATGAGCCGTCTTTCAGCTGTAACAATGCATATATATCCCAAAACTGTTCAAAAATCCATCTGTTTCCCTCATTGGCATCAATTCTGTATTTGATAGATACCTTAACACTTCAGTACACAGAGTTACTTGTACTTAAAGTTCAGCCATCTTTTTTTCTGTCTTGGGAAGTTTACTGGAGTCTGTAGACAAGAGTATGCTACAGTAAAAATTAATCCAATTACAGTATATTTCTTCACTCCTTCCTAATTAAAAGGTTTTGTTTTTAAGGCATAAAAGGCTTTTGAAGCTTTAAGAGCTCTGTAATAGCAAAGGGACTACCATTGACCTCCTAATGCTCAATACCAAAGCACCGTGTTTCTGCTCTTAACTGACTCCTGACCTTTCTGGTCCTTATTCTACAGCTACAACTCCAGCATCACATGTAGGAGAGCAGTTACTCAGATTTGATCCCTCAGATGCTAAGCCTATGTATAATTCAATAATTTAAACAGTGTGGTAGAAAACGGTTGACACAAAATGTGAAGTGCAAAGTGGAAACTAAATGTATGAAAAGAAATGGTAAAAAAAAAAAAAGCAGATAAAACTACTTCAAGTTCTCCACTATGTCATTTTAAAATGGGTGGAACCCGTTTCTTCTGATACTTCATAAACCTTTCCAAGGCCCTGCAACACACAGATGACAAGTTACCAAAACACTAGGCTTTATTACATTGTAGCATATATAATTACTGTGGCAAGAGCCAAGAATGACTGTAATAGATAATAGTTCTCAGATTCTCTGTATAAGCTAACATGCTGCATCTCTGGCAAATTTAGTAGTTTGCTGGGAACCTTCAAGCGTGACAGGATACATGAAAAACTTACCACTGCCCCATCCCAAAGAGTTTTCTTTACATAAATATTCTGTATATATTTTTATATATACATACACATGTACATACAAATACACATTCCCCTATAGATGCCAATTAGAGATTTGTTTTATTTTATTTTTATTTCTTCTCTCTCTCTCTCTCTCTCTGTGTATCAGTTCTAGAAACCATCAGCTGGAGAAGACTAGGATTCTGGTTTATCTCCACTCTTATTAGCATCTTCCTATAAAGCAATGTGATAACCCTCAGTTTTTAAAATACACCCCCAAAGAGGCTGGGCTAAATCATCTATGAAGTCCCTTCCAACCTGAACAGTTGTATGAAATAACCCCAAGGAATGCTTAAGAATACCTGTATGATTAAGGATCATAGGATCGCATCCATGATTTCTCAGCTTTCAAGTCTTCCCAGGCCAAAGATACTAGTTTCTCTTCAGTACCATACACAGAGTTAAAGGATGTGGTGCTCTGTGAGTTTTTTTTTAAGCTAAAGACATGACTAGTGATCCACACTCTCCCAGCTCAGAAGACGACAACAGACTCAAAATTGAGGAACATCTACGGCACTCTGCAGAAAAGGAGAAGCAGCAGCATGCCATAGTACAGAAAAAGAGCACACTCAGTGTTATGAAGATGAAGAAAGCCAAGCACCAGGTTAATTTGATATCAAAGAAAGCACAGTGTCACCTGAAATACAGCCAGCGGCTTTGACTCATCTCTTCCACCGATGGAACATGGTCACCAACTCTGGTACAGTACAAGAATGCAACGTGAGTAACAAAATGCTCATGAGATGGTAGCTTTACAGAGCTCCCTAGCAAAACAAAGCAAACCAACAAAAAAACCCTACCCAACCAAAAAAGACAAAGCATACAAGAATATGAATGGCAGAACAATGACAAAGTTACAAAAATCATAAAAATTAACAACAGCAGCACTTTATGATTGAGCTGTCCAGTAATATTCTTCATTTGTTCAGATTCCGGCTGGCAAAACACCTGTATTCATGACAGGCCACCTCCCCCAGAAAATTAGATCCAATAGCTCAAGAGAGCTGCTACACAGAGACAATGCCAATCTAAGACAATTCCTATCACTTCGGACCTGCACATGGTCTAAGAGAGAAAAAGGCAATAGAGAAAGTAGTCACAGGAAGCTATGCATACATGAAAGAGGTCATCAATACCGTCTAGTTTCAGAGAAGTCCAAAACAACTGGTAATACATACTAAATCACTCCATTGGCTTAATTAACAATTGACTAACAATTTTTAATGTAATTAATCTCCAGTCATAGCAGAGTATGCTTTTACTCCTTGCTTTGCCTTTTTCAATCGTACTTAAAAGCAGACCCAAAACCCCACAAGTGAAAGCATGTTTGGTTTCTAATATTTTCCATGTAAATTCCTTGGCAGCTTGTGGGGTTTTTTTCCCCCATGTATTTCCATGCAGGCATGTTACATGAACTATATATTGCTTATGTGAAATAAAAGCCCAGATGATCAGAAATCCACAGAGGCCTCACTTTACAAAGAGCAGGTGTACACACCCCGATTGCTGGCTGACATCTTGACAAACCAAATATTTAAGGCCACAGCTTGCTCTATGAGGAGCATGCACTCATCTAATCCTTGAAGGCCGAGGCAAATACCAAACTTGGGATAGATTTGTTTTGGATTCCTGGTTCAATAGCTCTTCTCCCATATCAACATACACTGCAGGTCACAGCACTCTGCTTTGAAAGACCAACACTGAGATGGCTCTGCATATTGCAGGAAAAACTAAAATTAAAAACTGCTCAATAACTTCCCTTCTATGACTTCTTTCTGTTTGCTGTATCTTTGCCAAGTTAATATACTGAAGTTTTCCCAGATGTCTATAACGAGTGCAGCATTTTTGGAAAATTTTGTCTGTTTTGGAAGAGTTCAACTGTTTCTCAGAAGATGGCTGAGGAAGAAGGTAATTCCCACCACCATATTAAAAAAATAAATTAATAAAACCCAATCACTAAAAAAACCCCCTGGAAGTAGGAAAAGTTGTTTCAGGTTGGTTTTAGGGTGCCTTTGGGTATTCTTTTACTTGACCTAACCAAGACAATGACTGTTGAAACTGCCTGCTGAGGCTTGCCAGAACTTGGCAGTTAAACCCATATCACCCATGTGCTCTAGATATATCTCAACCCAGCTCCTACAGGGTTTGGGCCTTCCCCACACTTTTTCCTCTCTGGCATGAATTGCTATGTTTCAGAGCACAAGAACAGAGATAAGGAAGCATTTCCCATGCTTACTTCCAGACATCCAAAAGGCAATCTCTTTCCTACCAAGGGAAAAAGCCAGAGGGGTGAGGCTGGAGGTTCAGAGGCTGCACTGCACCTCCATTAAGAGAGATTCAAGACTGATGATGAGAAATTAAAGACTGAGAAAGAAGGAGGAAGATGGGAGAAACTAGATAGGGAAAGATGACTGGAGAAAACAGTGCAGAAAAAGATACGGTGAAAGGAAACAGAGAGCAAGGGACAGTGCCTGTGTCTGTGCATCTGCTCTTCAAGGGCGGCAGAGAGCAGCTAGAAGGCCGTGAAGGATCTAAGTTGTAGAATAACGGAAACAAGCTGCAAAACAGAAGGATGTAACCTCCTGTCAGACACTCCCCCACTCCAGTCCAGAACATAACACAGGGCTAGATCCCAGCATCAACACTCGTCTTCTGCCATCGCAGCACATTGAGACATGGTATTTAAGAAATGCACATTTTATCATTGGACCACCCTGGGTAAGACAATAGAGTATAACCTGAGATTGCCTCCAACTGTCAGTTTTACCACCATCCCAGATAGTTAGGTAGATCACATAACAGCTATGTGAGAGTTAGTGTTTCCAGATTTCTTTTTCAGTTTGTTCATTTAAAGAAAATAAATAAATCACTAAATAGAAAGCTCTTAAAAAGATTGTATTTGCAAAGTCAGAAATAAGGCAGTAAATATCTAAGCTGACATTGTCTGTGCAACCTCTAACTTTTATGGTGGAAAGATACCTAAAATATTTTAAATTGAAAGATATAATGCTTTAAGATTTAGAAAAATGTTGCTAAGTATAACTGAAATTACTTCATTAAAATAAGCATGAACTTCCTCATTTGAAGCAGATTATGAAGGAGAGGAAGGCATTAATCTACATGTTACTTCATTCAACATGAAAAGAATGAGGTCAATAACCTCTAATGAAAAATGGAAAACACTGTTTTGCAATACAAATGCTAGGAGTTCCCTTTTTTCACATAAATGAAATGGTAAGTTAGCTACTTTGCTGAAAAGAGGAACTTTGCCAGTGGTTTTGATTTACAGGGCTCTCAAGTTTGCTGAAACTGTTAAAACTTCAGGCAGGAAATTGTTTCTTTGTTTTAGTCTCAAGGGATGAGACTGTATTTTTAAGATCCAGGTCATGCTTTAGTTTCTAAGAAAATAAAAAAAATCTACTGCTAGAAAAATATAACTGTTTACTACTCGCATGCTTGGATACGTCTCACTGATAGACAGCCAAGAAATTCAAGCACATGACATCACGGCTTTAACTCCAGTTTCTGATGTTAAGTTTTAAGTTGCTTAGCATCAAGCAGCAGAAACTAAAGACCCCATTATTTTTTACTCTGATTTTGCTGTCATCACCTCACTTTCCCAACCAGTTAAGCAGTAAACTAAAGTCTCTGCCACAAACCATAGGTCCTCTGCTTAGCCATACATTTAAGCCTGATCAACGGAGCCTGCTACACTGGTAAAATACTCTGTCTGGAAAGATACTCATTCTTCTGATTACTTGAGACATTCAGAACAGAGCAAGGGGAGGAAGAGGGCATTTTTGCCTATTTTCCTCCTTATACTGCTTTTTACTTCACCAAAACTTAGTTTTCATGCTAGCCTCTCCATCCCTCACCTACTTTTAGTACATTTCATATCAAGGGAGAGAAGGGACCACCAGAAGTAAACAACAAAGCATGCATCCCAATTGCTATGCAATTAATGGTGCGGCCAGAGGCGTGTGCCTCTGCCTTCGAGCCACGGCAAAGCAATTCTGGATCCTTGTGTAGGCATTGTCCCATGTGTGCATGCAACTACCTCCCCATGAAGACAGTGGTATCAAGCCAGGCTGAAAGTCTTGGCTGGAGTCATCTCTCTGGTACTGTTCTACTTAAATTGTGCAGGCACAACCTTAAATCAGACCCTTTGGTGTTGACATCTGTCTTTGCCCCTCTGACTTGCCCCATACAACAGACATGTGCCTGCAGTTCGTAGGGAAGAAGCTCAGCCCATTGCAGCCCACAGGAACTATTGAAGGGGCCACCCAGAAACCCCACTGATGGGCAGACCATTACCCACAGGAATACAGTAATACCACTCTGCCACACAATACCCAGGCAAGCTAAACCAGCCTAAAGGGTCAGTCAGCTTGGTTGACTCTTCGTTAAAGCAGGCCCTTGTCTTCTCCTCACCTCCACACTGCAGCAAGGCCAACTACTTCATGAGGACTTCATAATGGCTGACCAGCTTTCCATCTTTCCTTCTGCAAAGACAAAAGTCAACCAGTATACAACTGGTGTGAACTTCACACCACAGCTGGACTTTTAGGAGTCCACACAAATCCTGACATTGAAGTCCAACACACAAATGGCATTAGTTTCCTATGTCCCTTCACTTAATCTGGGAAGAAAACCACCTTTTATCTTTTAACATCTTTTCTGCTAAATAATCCTGTATGGGAGCACTACTTATTTCTAGCCTCTTGCAGTCTAACCTAATGGGCCAGTGCCAAGGCTCAGAAAGCATCCCAGGCCACCCCAGGGACAAGTTACCTACTCTTCAGCCTCAAGACTGCATCAGCACTCTATGCTGTGCTGCTGAGCGAGGAAAGTGATGGAAAAGAAAAGCAGCATGCTTCTAAAATTCAGCTGGAAACTAATTTGTCCCTTTCTGAAATTTGTAAGGTCAGACAGGACTTCCTGCTTTCCGACAGAAAGGTCTCCAACACAGAGGGCACTTTACCAGTACCAAGTTTCTAATTCTTGATCAGCTGCACACGGCTGCCACCTCCTGGCACGAATCTGATTGCATGTGGTCTCAAAAAGTGCAGTCTCCGTCATTACGAGAGCAGTGTCCATCAAGGCAGCTGTAGGCTTCTCTAAAATACTTCCTATGTAGAGTTCCCTTGTTTACATGATATCCTTCCCTTAAAATGGAAGTTAACCATTTATTTTCTGTCAACCATGCCAAACAAACGACAGTTAAAATTACTGCTTACTAGCAAGAACAGGTAAGTCTCCCAAAAAACTACAGTGAAACACTCAAAACTATGGTTTGGCCAACTGCCTTTTGGCCAACTGCCTTTGGCACTTCTCTAGTAATGGTATCATAGCCTTTCCAGCTGTTCTGCCTTGTTGGCTACAGTAATGATTTTTGCAAGTATACCCTACTTGAAGTGCAAGCCTGGAATGGTTGTGGTGTTAGCCCTTTCTCCCTTCAGGAGCAACTCAGCAGCCAGGCTCATGGAGTCTCGTTACTGAACCAGACTAGTCCTGCTAAAGGAGTCCTGCTAAAGCATATTCTTGGATGCTTCCACAAACTGCCTCCCAGGCTCAATGAGGAGAGAAAAAAAAAAAAAGAAAAAGGAGACAAAAAAAAAAAAAAGCTGCTACCACAGAACTACTTTCCAGTTGGCCAGGAGCTAGACCACATGCTAGAATTCAGTCCTGTCCTCCTGCTGACAACTGAAGGAGCCCTATGGCAGGGATAACGGTTGACTGCACTCAGAAGCTGCCTTCTGATACAGGCAGGCTGAACACAATTCCTCTTCACTTAGCTGTTTAGCAGCGCATCCTGTCCCTTGTGGGATGACAATGTTTGAAGGAAATAGCCAGCTATGCTCCCTCAACAAAAGAGGTGTAGGCAGCACGGCAGAAGGCTCAGGATGCCAGCACCTACAATAAGAGCTGTTAGAGTCAGTTTTGTTGACCTTGTTGCAGCCATGCTTCAAGAAGATGCTTTGTAATCCATTCAAGTGGAGATCAGACAAGGGACATCCTCACAGTTGCCATCACAGAGGCTGCAGGCAGATCTTGGCAGAACTTGCGCCCAGCCATGGCAAGCAGACTGCAAGCAGCGTTCTCACCTGTGTACTGCTGGCCAGAACTCATCTCCTGCTCCCTTGTACCCCACACCACAGACAGTCTACGCACACTGCTGGTTACGCAGACACTGTGCCTGCCCTGCTTGCAGAGATGTATTAATACAGTTGCTCCTTATACACCACCATCAGACAGAAATCTCCTTCTGTTGTCAGAGGTGCCAAATGGAAAGCTGCACGTGGCACCTATTCTGGGTACCTTTTTTAAGTTGTTACACAGCTCTCATGTGGGAACAGAAACCAGTCAGGCTGGGCTTAGAAATATTGTTATGATGTGCTATGTCACAATCAGTAATGACAAATGCACTGGAATTGGTTTTGTTGTTGACTTCACACCAGTTGTTGCATTACCTGTTGTTAGAGACATGACCTTCAGAGAGCCTGACTACATGGAAGTGATGCTTCTTTCTGGTGTGCTAGCCAAACATCTGGAACTTGCATTTAAAGGACAGAAATGGATTCAATTTAGCACCAAAAAAGGAAACCATGATTTCCCAATGTTTGCTGTTAGGCAGAGCTGAGATACTGTAAATCACTGCCGTAACGCCTGTCTCCAGCTGGAAGCATGCTACCTTCAATAAGAAAAGTTCACAAGCATTTCTGAGAGTCCTATCCTTTTTTTTTTTTTTTGCCAACCTAGAAAGCACATGCTACCTATTGGCACAAGCAGTTCACTTAAGTTCTCCAAAAGCAGCACCAATCCCTAAGAATGATCAGTCATTCCAGAGACTGAAACTGATTTTACCTAGGACTGTTTTTAACTCACAAGACAATGGGATACAAATTCTGGTTGGCAAAATTAGAATGTAAGACAAAGTAAGCTTTCAAGTGCCAAAGAGCACAAATAATTTACATATGAAAAACACACTGAAGGGTTTGTACAGCATGTATTGTTTCAATTCCACTCTATTTACCTTCGCCCTGCCAACTGCCAAAATGTTCACAGAATGACAACATATGTGGTCTTTAACAATGATTCATTCAGGTTTCTTTAGCACTTCTGTTGATAAGTATCCTCAAACACGAATACACTTGCAGCTCAAAAGTACTGAATATTGGCCAGAATTTACAGACAAACATCTATAATCATGCCATTTACCATTTTCATAGGTCTTCTCAAGACAGGAAGAAACACACCTAGAAGACTAGCAGGATCCCTTTTATCCTAGTTGATTAGATGACATCAGGTTTGTTTGGATAGATGTTTAAAGCTCATTCAGTTTAGCACCACCCACTAAAGACTCCATTTAACTTAAAAAAATATCAGGGCTATTACCAAGAGCCAAAAGACAGGGAAATGTCTTCCTATAATAGGAAGAGAAGTTTATATGGGACTAGGTAGATTAATTCTTTCTTTTCAATATAGGGGCTGCTGTATCAGGCAACACTATTCCATATCCTACTGGGCTGACAAGAACCTAGATACCTACTTGCAGAGCATCAGAGAGCTTTAGTTAGGCTGAATCCCGGCAGCATCACTACGTTTTCTTCACCAGCCTGCACTAGCACCTTCCTCTAAAAAACATAATGTTCTAAATACCTGGAACACCTCTAGCAAGCATCAAACAAGTTCTGTAGGACTACGTCTGACTAGCACAGTTGACACTTGAAAAGTGAAGTTTCCCCAGCATACAGTTGCACACTGACCTGATGTTCAGCCATGACAGCATGGGAGTTGTACCTCCACCGACAATCCACACAGTGAAAAAGACGATGAGGAGAGTTGTTGAGAACATCATTTGATGTGAATAAGTAGCAGTATCCCGTATAGCCAGAGCAAATGCCATGGCTCCCCTGAGACCTATGCGAAAGAATGAAATAACAGAGCTTCAGAAGTGCAACTGCGCCTATTCATAACACAGCATCTTTCCTTGCTCCCTCCCTGCCACACAGGCACAAAGTGACAGGCAGAAAGCACTGGGCTCCAGCAAGTTTTATTTCCCTCAGTTTCCCTGATAAATTATGCTCTGGGATTTATTTAGAACATAATTTGCCCTGGTAGTTTTCTATAACTTACAGAATCCGCAAGTGCTAAGAAAAGGTGTAAATATTTCCAGAAACTAACAGAAAAGAAATGCAGAAACAAACAAGTTGTGGACAACAGCAAAACACATTATGGAAATCAAGCAGCTCCCTGAATCCAAACGAAAATGCATACTTTTCCAGTTGATTTCATAACTGAAGTGTGAGTTCGTGATATGAAATTGTTATCAGCTGCAAAAATATTCTAGTTAATAACACGTTTACAGGCAGACTATATTTTTCTCCCCCCTCCCCTGCCCCAATTATGAAACTCCACTAGCAAGGACAAGCCATGGCATTTGGCCATCTGCAGACTTCTTTAGTAGGGGAATCACAGGATGGCTAAGGTAGAAAGGGACCTCTAGAGGTCATCTGGTCCAACTCCCCTGCTCAAGCAGGGTCACCTGGAGTAGGTTGCTCAGGACCACATCCAGATGACTTTTGATGGGAGAGGGCACCCATAAATACACTCTGATTTTCTCAGCAGATATCTGTTTCTGCACAATGTGTACATCACCTCAGCTAGAAGTAACCTTCTGGAAGAGATACATCCCAATTCCCCTGTCCCCTTCGGATGCACTTCAAATGAAAATACTCTATTCCCAACATGAGGTGGCTGCTTGCTGCCAGTAGCTGGCATTTCAAGATGTCACCCTTCCCAGACATGACACACTTTCTGTTCAGGTTGAAAGATACATGATGGCATGCTGCAACAACCATTAAGTCTTCTACTCAGGATGCATGGATGGGGATTATAAAAGTAGAAGGCAGTACTATCAATTGCGTATGAGTTAAAAATAAGATTTTTTACTTTACTAAACATTTTTGCTTTTACCTGAAAACATCATCATGTGCTGAAAGTTCCAGTTGATCTTATGCCTCCTGCCCAGATTCAACAAGAAGGAGAGAGGGTAGATATGTGCAGCTCTGCCCAAAAAGATTGCAATCTGTTCACAGCTGAGGGTTAAGGATTTCACTTTCCTGAGGTATGTGCTCTTGGGTACCTGTTTCTAACATGAAGCTTCTGTTTTAGTGAGAGGTTTACATCATGATATCAAGTGTTCCTGTTATCTCTGTCTGTATAAAACAGACTTTCACCAATTAATGTGCATACAGAACTCATTGCACAGAATGAAAATTTTAACTAATATAACCAAGTTTTTTAATGCACAGTGAAATTATACCTAGTATTAAAGTTACCAGTTGTACAAATAAAGACTTTACTTAAAAAATTCACACTTTTAACAACTATCATCACCACCATTCGATTATGTGTTTCAAACCAACAGAAATCCAGTCCTATGTACAGAAGAAAAACTAACATAACACCAGCAAGTGGCCACTCCATTATGGCTCCTGCAGAGGCAAAATCTCCTACTGGCTGGCAAGCACTTGAGAGTACAGTTGCTAAGATGATATAGCCAAAAAACACTTGTCAGCACTGGAATGAAGTTCCAAAAAAAGTAGTAAAAAGCACTACAGGAATTAATGACAGTAGGTGGTAAGCTCCTTCCTTCCCTTACTGTGGTGTAAAACATCCAGTGGTGTTCCAGTGAAGAAGCAGGAAGCTGAACACACCCTCCACCGTCTAAGGAACACTTTGGGACAGACTAGAGTGATGTGCTGAAATCCTATAAAACACAACCAGAAGACCACCAAACACTGATCATTTGCTGCTGGGATAACGACATCAGAAGAATGAAATAGCTCTCTTACAGAAAAGAAATAAAACCATATAAGAGCTCTGGACACCACTGGGTTGTTGCCATAGCTAAAGTAAAGCAATACTGTCTGCATGAAATTATGTCTCCAAGAAAATAAGATTTTGATTATTATTTTGTACAAAAAGCTTCATGTAATTATTCCAAAGAGCTTTTATAGCAGTTCTTTTGAGGACTGCAGAAATCAGACAACAGAAACCACCATGACCAAAGTACATAGGAATAGCTAGGATTTTGTCAATGATACTGAGGCTTTAGCTCTGCCTTTGCAGTCCAACCTTTATCTTTCAACAGCTAACACTTTGCTCCCGCAAGGTGTTAACTCAATGGAGACAGTAGCTGTTGAGGCAAAATGTGGGTGCTAGTATTAGCTGCCCTCCTCACAAAGGCAGAAGAACACTCAAGAGAGGTTAAGTGCAGTAGTAGAAAAAGATGTGAAAAATGTAATAAGAGGTACGTGGGTAGGAAGAGAAAGGAACAAAATAAATACTGAAAACAAACCCAAGACAGATAGTGTAACCTGAGATAGGACAGAAGGCCACAGCAAAGATGAAAGATTACAATGCTTAGTATACCAGATGCAACTATCCTGTTCCTGTCTTTATCTGATGGCTGCAGGGCTCTAGAGCATTTTTTAGGTCAGAAAAATGGAGATGAGCAGACACAGAAGAAAATTTATTACTGTTCCAGAAAAAAGTAAATGGCCAAAGGAAAATAAAGACAAATGTGATAAATTCCTAGAATCAGTATAGAGATGAGAGAAAACAGTGGAAAGAAGGAGAGAAAAGAAATATGTTCTGGATTAGGCCATCTTTATATGTCCTGGATTTTACTTATTGCCGATAGCCCTACTCCTGCAGCAGGCAGAGAAAAATCAGGACGGGAAGACTAGCTCCCATTGCTTCATGCACAGTTTTACTTGCTCTAAGTTTTCAAGTGGCCAGGAATATAGTGAAGAAATAGGTACATAAGCTATTTCAACAGGGACAGGGTGCAGAGAGGAATCTAGTGATTCCCAGCTTACATGAGTTTGACTGCTACAAAAGCGTTCAGTTCTGGGGAATTTGAGAGCCAGGTACCAAGTCAGCCAGGGACAAGGGGAACTGGATACCCACCTCCAACACCAGCACCTTTCAGCAGTGTGTACCCTTCATGTCATGGTCTGCACCACAGCTCAGTTCCTTCCTCCTCCCATCACCTAAGAACTTGACCTCTTTGGGGCATTGCTCAAAGATATTCTGTTCACCCATGATCATCTTCATTTATTTCAAGTTTGTGTGTTTTCTTCAAGGGACCGTTGGAAGTGAAGAGAAAAATGAATCCTTTCTAGGCCCTCAAAGTTCAAATACAAGAGCAACACAAGTACTGCTGGCTGTCAATAGACGTCACACAGTAAAGCAAATTCATCTATTGAAATCATATTACTTCTAACACTTGCTCAGGTACAGAGCCAACAACTGTGTGGCACAGAGGCCTTAGGGATTTGATGTAACCAAAGATTATTCTCAAAATTCTTGTGCCTGCAAGACATGCGGGAAACTCAGGTCAGCTGCCATCCTCTATTTGGTAAAGCCAACAGACACCACAAAGTTTTCAGGCACATAAGACAGAGAAACCTCACACAAAGTGAAAAAGGATACAAAAGCTCCAATGATGAAAATTGGGCTGAATATGTGTTTCTGGAAAGTAAACAGTGCCAAACCCATATAAGAAAATATGAAGTTCTCTGCCAGGAAATGCAATACCTCAAAGAGCTAGGAAGAACACAGTCACATGTTAATCAGCAAGCAATAAAGCTGCTTTTCAAAAACAACAGTACACAGAATACCACAGCAATACAAAAGGTGAAAGACAGTCTTGCCTGCTTAGTGCGACTTCTTGATTCAACTGACAAATTATTGTATGTATAATGTGCCTGGGTAATTCCACAGAAGAGGACAGCCACCACACCTGTGAACAAAATCACATGTGAAAAATCAGCCTGTTTACTGTGTGAGCTCAACACATTTACCCTTCTCAAGTTCTATTAAATCATCCTTAACTTTGAGATTTTATGAACCTTATTTTCAACTGAGTTAGGTTCCAGGTTGGAATCAGGGGGGAGTTGCGTGTGTGAACCAAAGCAGTACTTTAAAAAGCCACACAGTGAGCTGCACCTTCAATAGCATTGTACAGAACATAAACCTTAAAGCACCAACATCTTGTTTCTCATGAGAAGGTTTCAATGAGAAAGTGGAAAAAGGGCTGCTAAGACACACAGGACTTCTGTCTCCATATACTTGAATCCCAACAACTCACCAGTAAATCCACAAGCTTCTGCAAGCAAGAAAGTGCTCCAGGACATCAAGAAGAAGAGAGCTGTTTCCAGCAGGGGGAAGCAGTGCAACTTCGTAAACTTCGTCACGTTAAGTCATTTGTTAAGGGATCAAAAAAAAAAAGTCCTTTGGTTTCTCTGTACCTAGTATTTATGAGAAACACTTTTATGTGCTAACAACCAACACTAATTGCAAAACAAAACACTTTCAGTGCTGAAAAACATCACTTCCATCACATCGAGACAAACTTCAGAATCAAGGTCTCCCCTTGCAACAGTCAGTTTTGGATATTTTTGCTGCATATCCATGGCATAACTGTGGCCCCATCTCTTTGAGGTAATATCTTACTCTATGCCCTGCAAAGTGCCAGCAGGGAAGGGTTATATACCTGGCGTTCCTTTTAGACTGTGTGTCTTGGTTTTCCATTTTTGTGGGTTTTTTTTGTTTTGGGTTTGGTGTCCCATCTTTAAATAAAGCACAAAATACATTCAGAAGCATTTAATTCATAGGGCTGTTCTTAACTACAGCATCTCTAAGATGAAGTATATTCATCAGAATTTTTCTGCTCAGATTTGTTGACAAGTCTTTTTCAGCAAGTGTGGATACTTCTGTACTTTTGAGGCAAAACAGAAAACCTGCCTGCAACAAAATATATTTCTTCTCCTTGTGTTGATGTGTTTTAGAGTAAAAGCCAACTCAGAGCAGCTCAGTCTTTCAATGGGAAGAAAAAATAAGTTCATCTTCCAGAGAGCAAAACTTGAGGAATGTCAAACACACCGAATTAACAGTTCATACAGCTACTGGAGAAGTGGAACAGATGTCAGTAGTGTTACATATAGCTCTTCACATACTACAGAAAAGTTGTTCATGTATTTATAGATTTTTGGGGTGGTTTTTTTTCCCCCCTCATCGCTACTATGGCAGCAGGTAAATGCTGAACAGCTTGCTGTACCTGAGGTGCAGACAGCTATATGCAACTCTACTAGAAAATACAGAAAGAAGCCATGTACTAATAGGGGTGGTAAAGAGATCCCTGGTCTTCCTGAAAGCTGACAAACTAGCACAATCTTCTCTGAAATCCAAGTGGGAGGACAGCAAGAGCACAGCAAGGACGCTTGGAACAATAAGGTGGTAGCACTCGCTCTTCTGTCCACATGAAGATGATTGGTACCTCAATGGACAGATAAAGGCAGCACCATCATCCATCATTGCTCTCCATGCGTAACACAGCTGCATCCTGGGCTCTCGGCAGCCCTGCACAACCTAGAGCTAATGGCAGCACTGCTGCTTGGGCAGTCATGGCTGAATATGGGATAGGGATGTTAAAAACAGTGAGCAGCACCACTTTTCACAAGGAAATTCACAGGTCCTGGGAGGTCCGGGACTCACAGTGCTCTTGACTACCTCCTGCAAGCAGCAGTCAGGTAGCCAAGAAGACTCAGTGGAAACAGTCTCCTGTGGGCTTTATCACAGAATACAGCATTCACAACAAGCCACAACGATTAACAGAGGCAAACAGCTGGCAGCATTTCAATGGGAGCCTGGTTAGGAGGAAGCAATCCTGAGGCCAGCCACCCACTCCTCATCCACACCTACTTCTTGTTGGCATTCTCTGCTAACTTGGAGGAGGGCAAGGGCTCTGAAACACATACTCCAGCCACACCTTCAGCTGCAACCCTGCTTTGTCATCAGAAGGCTGCACTCTAAACAAAAGCCCAAACCATCATAAAACAAAAGTGTATATATATCTCCATGACAGTTGACGTTACAACAAATAGAAGACTCAGTATTTTATTTTAAACAGTTGTTACTCTCCACACAGTCACTTCTCTTTATAAACCATCTCTCTAAAACTTTTGAGGACATATTGTCACACTGAGATAGATTATTTTTTCCCCTCCTAAACAGACCCATTTGTAACACCACACTTCTGAAGCAGCAACATCCACCAGAGCAACAACTAGAACACGTCTTCCCACAAAGCACTCTGATAATTCCACTGCAAGTTTATCCCAGTGCCTGCCTCAAGAGGCATTCATGGATGCCTGGGATACAGGCACTCCATGAGAGATGAAGAGGCTGAACCTTGTTCCCCTGAAGTTAGGCAGAGCCCTTGCCAGAACAGATTCCTTGTTTCCAGTCTTCTCTGGGAGCTTTGTGAATCAAACTCTTTATTCCTCTTGCTGTTATTGTGAGTAACCATACCAAAACATTTCATTAAATCTGAAATGAAAACCTGTGTTCATCATTCTGGAGAAAGAGGAAGCTGAGAGAAAGGTAAGAAAAAAAATATCATCTTATTATTTCATATAATAATTGACCAAATTGAAGTGTTAATTCAAATTAAATTATCTTTGAGCATTAAAGCAAAGAAAACTTTCTTTCTTTATTCCTTAGGCATGGCCTTCTGTTTCACTTCATTTCAACCAGGCAGATTCTGCGATTTAGAAAGAAAATACAAAGTGGTACAATACCTCAACTGTTATAAAAATAATCACAGGCAGTGATGCCAAGACAGCTTGCTGAAAGCCAGAACAAGTCCACATATATTATCTGCATCATATTTGGAAACTAAGTATTCTGTCTGTTTTCAAAGGACAATGCATGACTGCATGAAACCCCTCAACTCATAGAGAGGTAGAGTTATAGGTACTTCACAGCTATAAGAATAAGTCTATTCACTTCATTCATGATGCAAGTTATAGGTTTTAATCAGTTATGAAGAGTAAAATCATGGAATCACGGAATTTTCAGAGTTGGAAGGGACCTCTAGAGATCATCTAGTCCAACTCCCCTGCTGATGCAAGAATGCCTAGAGCACATTACTCAGGACTGCATCCAGGCAAATTTATGGTTTGCTTCTATAGTATTGCATGACATTAAGTATTTTTCCAAAAGAAAATAATTAAAATCGTATAAGCCAGCAACAATTTAAGGATTTTTGTTTGTTTGTTTTGTTGTTTTCTTTAAAAAAAAAAAAACAAATAACAACAACAAACCACCAAACAATCTGCAGAGGCTATCTTCTGAACTGCCTTCCCACTCCCAGCCTCATACACCCTCCTGAGCACAAACATTAGAAACAGCAAGAACCAATTGCTGCTTCAGAAGCATGATTTTACAAAATGGATCTGAACGCATTTCAGCTGTAATTAGTAGCCAACAAGCAAGCCAAAAAAACCACAACAGTATTTGATCAACTAGAGCTACAGATGGCTGGTAGCCTAAAAGCCAGATGAAGAATCGTGGTTCTGGGCTATGTTGATTGCAGAACAGTGCAACTGGAAGACCAAACATTAAAGCATCGCAGCGTATCTTCCCCTTATGCCTGAAGGGTTACCATTATTACAGACCTGTATCAGACAAATCTGCACAGTGTGTATGCAACAAGACACAGCTGAGACATTATTACTTATGATAAAGAATCACAGGTTCATGATTATTATATGAAATATCACATTCTACCCCTTTTAGATAAGTTTTCGGAAACCTAGGCAGATCAAAGAAATCTGGGATGTGTACAAATATACTAGCTAGTCTAAAAGCAAAGAATTTGATTTTTTTTCCTGAGGAAGCATCACAATTTCTGGAGCATGTCAGGCTTAATAAGATCTACTACCTGAGCCTAAAACAAAACCCACACAGATCACTACTGAGCGCCTCAGAGCTCTAATCAGGTAGTGGCAGTAAGCTTCAATGGAGCAGGACAAGTCATGTTATGATGTTAACTCTGGTAGAGATACAGTCTTATCTAAGACAGATGACAGCAGATTTCCAGTGGAAAGTTAAATGCAGGACTCTCAGAAAGAGCCCTGTGGGGTCAGAAATAGCTATTAATGATTTTGCTGACCATAGAATCAAACACCAGTTATCATCTGAGATTTCCTTCAAGCCTAATAATAAATTATTTTTTTTTAATTTCCTAAAAAGAAACAGAACATTAGGACATGACCATTTACGGCCTTCCCATAACTTGCAGCAACATCACTAACTTCCTAGTGTGGCCACAGTTATATCGGAAAAAGGCAATTTCTGTGTGTACCTATATGTTTTTCTATAGACAAAGGTTACATGAATACTGATCACATCTTCACGCTCACATTAAAACAAGCTAGTGTCAATGTTGCTACAGCTGGAAACAGGTGAGCCCTGTTAGTACCTGAATGTAGCATCTAGACTGGAAGAGCTAAACGTGAAAAAGGATATCAGAGCTGTCACAACCCCCGTCACTGCTCCCATCATGAAAGAACCACTGAATATTCCCAGGAAAACACCAACAGACTTGAAAAACGCTGCTGCATCAAAAGCATGAGTATTTTCACCTGTTGGCTGGTAGGCAACTATAGACCTAAAAAAAGAGTAACATAACAAGAAGTTAGAAGTGACATCAGAAAAGTTTTATTCCATAGCAGCAACACTGGAGCAACAGAAGAGACAATCCTATACTGAAGGCAAATTTGCCTTTCTGGTGTACGTTTGCATGAGGGATCTTGTCAAATGTTTACAATGTTTATTAATTCAGTTCAAGACAATCCATTCAAAATAACATTTCTCAGAAAAAAAACATTTATTTTAGACACATACCAAAAGCAATTAAGTAATTTCAGAGTAGAAATTCACATAGTTACTTACGAAGATAATACAATGGCAACAGCGTCATTTAACACGCTTTCCCCAAAGAGGAGGGCATAGAGATCGACATCAGCATGGAGCTCATTAAATATTGCTAGCACAGTAACTACAGAAAGAAAAGAGAAAAATCACACTGGCTGACTTCAGGAACAACTGCATGAGCTGACAGAGCAGACTTTCCAGTTTGCCTAAACCAACAAAACCCAGAAACTGAAGTACAGAATCAAAATTAAACCGGGAAACAGACTAGTCATGTTTATCTATAGGTAAGCAATTCCACCATCAGTTTTAGGGCAGTTCCATTAGGAGTTGGCTGTATTGTCCTCCCACCTGCACAGTGTTTATATGAAAGCCACCATGATCAAGGGGCATGGGGCAGACAAAGCGCTTCTACCAAAGCCTTGATATTTTTTGTACAACATGTTCCATATAAGATAATCAACAAAACGTTATGCAGCTCTTGCTACTTTAAAGGCTGTATGGATTGTTGACATAGCTTTATTATTTCAGCCATTGTAAAATTGTGCTAATAACCTTAAGTGTTCCCTAAAGCATACGCTATGCCACAGGAGTGTGCATTTGCGCAGAATTTGAAAAGGGCAACACTGCTAAATATTTATAACCATCCTTTCAAGAAACTTCAGTCTGAGATGAAAGACCATGATCTTGAAGATGTTCCCATATATGAGCTTAAAAAAAAAAAAAAAAAGAAAAAATATCACACGGTGATTTTTTGCATAAATTGTGTGCAACCACCAGCTGTTCGGGGCTCGGCTCAATCACAGGAGCTACTTCCCATTTTCACACAAATCACCACCAAGCACCTCAAATTAGCTGTTTTAAATGTCAAGCTTCATACTTCACCACTCCCTACCCCAGCTTCTGACACACAGCAGCTCTCCAGACTGACCTGTCAAGCACCTATGTGAGCCTGTTGGAATTTGAAGGATGACTAGACTATTTTGGCAAAAGCTCGAATTACTTTGCCAGAAGAGCATTCTTCTGCTTAACCTTGTAAAACACGAAGTTCCTTTGAAGGGGGGGGGAAACACACACGAAAAAACACCCAAAAACCGCACACCTAAAGAGCCTAAAAGCCTCAAATATTACTCTTGAATTATTTAATGTCCCAAGCAATGTGTCTAAAGAGGGAAGTCCTGCTATCCAGACAATATAATAATTTCATCTATTTGCAGTCTTACTCTTGATGCACACTGAAAAAATCTAAATATTTTTTCCCCTAGTAAAGTATTTGAACAGGAAAGTTACATTTTTTCCCCCAGACCATGATGCCACACCAGTCCAGCACCAAACCAGAGAACAGCTTTCACAACACTCAGAATTTGCATGCAAATGAAGAGGATCAGAGATACTAGCATAACTTAACTGAAAATAAATTGCTGTTAATACCTTCATGCTCTGCAGCCAACAATCCTAGCAATAGGATTATTTTAGAAGGTTATTAAAAAATGTTCAGCAAGCTACCTGGATCAGTGGCAGATATTATCGCTCCAAAGAGGAGGCAGTCTGTATAATAGAATTTATCAGAGAGCTGACCCACCAACTTCATTAGTTTCACAACCCCATACATGAGATTCCTGAAGAGAAAGAGGATAAAACAATCCATGTCAAACAAGTTGGTGCATTTCAGACAGGCAAAGGAAAAGCATGAGCAACAGTATTTTAGATGGGCTTGGTTATGCTACAGCTCTGTGGGACACTACCAGAATTTAACACTAAGCTCTCAAAATTAATTTTCCTCTTTTCCCTGTGAGCTGATTCAAGCTGATATATGATCCAGAATATATTATTTAGAACCAGTAAGCAAAGCATGAAATCTGTTCACACAACTAGTACACAGAATCTACAGGTTGTTTCCTTTTTCCACCAAAAGGAACATCTTCCTGCTCAAAATTTGCCTCAATATTGCTTCTCCCAGCACAGTACATAGGCCAAAAGCTCTGAGTTAAGAATAGCCTTCAAAGTATTTCTCTAGTGAAATTCTTTGAGAGACAAACCAAGGTCACCTCTGCAATTCAGAATTTCTGTATTTCAGAATATCCAGACACAGTAATATTAGCAGCATAAGAATTAGTACGCAAGTAAACCAACATGACTAGCTATCTCAGATTAAATGTGAGTGTACACATACACATAAAATTTTATATATATATATATACACACACACACATATGCAGAGAGAGAAAGAGAGAGCATGTTCACACATGTGGGCACTGAAGGGGACATCCCAAAGTTTGATAGCTACAATTCTATTACAAGTAGGGTCCACAATTCAAGTTAAAGTTAATTCCAGTAAGAGTCTAACAAGGTTTTGTTTTGGATTGCACTGTTACGTCAAAAACTCAATGCCACTCTTTAGTACTGTGAACTTGTCAAGTGATCCAAACTTAACAGTATCATTTCAAGGGACAGCATTGTTTAGAAGTGGGATGAATCTCAGCAAAAGTTACATTTGCATTTTGTCTGGAGGATACACAAATAAAATCCTCTAACAAACAAATTACAAAATTGAGGTAATCTGGAAGACTCAACACACACTTTATGAACTTAAACTTAAGTACTGAAAGGAACTGATATCGCAGAGTTCGCTTACCCAATAATAAAACAAGAGACAGCTGTTCCTAAAAAGGCGTAAGCCAAAATGGACCCCAAATTCCTGAAAAAGTGTCTCTGCATAGGAAAAAGAGGTTTATACACTTATTTACAACAAATTATCTCACCTGTTCAAAAACATACAGCACAATACTATACTTGCATTAATACACAGAAACATCTCTCCATTTCAGGGAAATTCCTACATTATTCCAATGTAAATTCTGTCCAACTTCAATAAATCGAATAAACTAAATCTGAACCATGTATTAAATCCTACATGGAACTTATTGACAGGAAGCTTTCCACACAGATGTTTTCATAAGAGATCTAAGAGTTAGCTGCAAAACTGAAAACCAGCACCAATTCATGGTATCTTCAAGTGACAGCAGAATCTGGGCCCTTCTGCCATTCAGGGTCTGGCACATCCCCACTGGGATTCAGGTTTGGATACACTTCTCAGTGTAATTTACTGCATTTTGGATATTTGAGAAGGACCAAAACAATTCATAGCAGGACGTCTTTTACTTTAAATGAAACTGATGTTTGCCTCTGGCAAAGTTCAAAGGAAAACAAATCAGCAAGATTAAATAGAGCTTAATGTGTTTATAGTAAAAAGTACATGTATTTTCTCTTAAAATAATATGACCTAACCATCTATAGAGGAAAGGAGATTTTTCTTACTGCTGTAAAAAAACCCGCTTGAAATGAAGACTGCACTCCTGAATAAACCAGTAGTCTCACACCAAAAAAAAAAAAAAAGTTATTATGCTCAGAAAGGATTACACTTACTTTCTTCAGGCTATAACCAGCATGAAAGATAATAGGAGGCAACAGAATGTTGAAAAAAACTTCTGGGTCAAATGTTACCTAAAAAATAAAATATGAAACTTCAGTTAGAAACAGACATACACAAATTGTTAGGTCTTTTTCCTCTTTCATTTTCTGACAACTACTATTTTTGGTTGTTGAAATAGCTAAGTTGACCCTCCAAAATACTTGCCAGCTCTACACATACACAGAGCAGCAAAAAGCTGCAGCTCTTCTTGGTAAACAGCATCTAGAAAAAACAGGCATTACATCTATCACCAATGATAATCTTGCAGCAGCCCCAAACACAGTCCCCTTCTTTAAATTAAAAAATTCTAATAGAAGTGATGCTGGAGAAGATATCTCTTATTGTGGTTCATGAGGTTCAACAAAGTCAAGTGCAAGGTCCTCCACCTGGGTCAGGGCAACCCCCGGTATCAATGCAGTCTGGGGAATGAAGGGATTAAGAGCAGCCCTGCCAAGAAGGATTTGGGGGTACTGGTGGATGAAAAGCTGGACATGAGCGACAATGTGCGCTCACAGCCCAGAAAGTTAACTGCATCCTGGGCTGCACCAAAAGCAGCGTGGCCAGCAGGTCAAGGAAGGTGATTCTGCCCCTCTACTCCGCTCTGCTGAGACACCACCTGGAGTACTGCATCCAGCTCTGGAGCCCTCAGCACAGTAAAGACATGGAGCTGTTGGAGTGGGTCCAGAGGAGGGCCACAAAAATGATCAGAGGGATGGAGCACCTCCACTATGAGGACAGGCTGGAGATTTGGGGCTGTTCAGCCTGGAGAAGAGAACGCTCCGGGAAGACCTTATAGCAGCCTTCCAGCACTTAAAGGGGGCCTACAAGAAAGATGGGGAGGGACTCTTGGGACTCTTTATCAGGGAGTGTAGTGATAGGACAAGGGGTGATGGTTTTAAACTAAAAGAGGGTAGATTCAGACTAGATAAAAGGAAAATTTATATTTTTTTTTTTCTTTACAGTGAGGGTGGTGAAACACTGGAACAGGTTGCCCAGAGAGGTGGTAGATGCCCCATCCCTGGCAACATTCAAGGTCAGGTTGGACAGGGCTCTGAGCAACCTGATCCAGTTGAAGATGTCCCTGCTTGTTGCAGCGGAGGTTGGACTAGACGACCTTTAAAGGTCCCTTCCAACCCAAACTATTCTGTGACTCTAGGATATTTATATATCTGCAGATGAAATGCTATTTTAGCTTATGTTTTTTGCAAGTCTAGCCACTGCACAGTTATTTTAAGCCAATCAAGTCAGATACAAGACTAGTTTTCAGGAATTGGGATCATACATCACTTCCATGTATTTCAGTAAAAGCTCCAGATATCCTTGAAAGACTACACTACAGTAAGGAATGAAAAACAACATTTAAAATCCAAACAGAAGACCTGCGCACATGTGAGACTAACTAGGCTCTCTTCACCCTGTCTACACACAGGTCAGAAGACAAACACAAAAAGCATGCACTCCCAGAAGAGGATTCATTTCAGCTAACTTCAGATATCTATAGCAGACAGGTACATATAAACAGACACCTAAGCTCTTGTCATAGTCAGCAGAAAGAAGTAATTTTAAGTTACAAACCTTAAAGCCTCAATCCTATACTTCAACGTGTAGCTTTGATACACAGAAAAGGTGGTTAATTTCTGATACTGAATAGAATAAGAAGCCAAATAACAGATCTGAGTAACAGTTGATAGATGAATTTCACTTCCAATAGCAGACTGTCATTTGGTGCATTATAGGGATGTAAGCAGTAACTATTTCCTGACAATAAACAGATTAAAAACCCCTAGGAAAAAAACACACTAAGAAACAATCACTTTTCATTAAGAAATGATCATTTTCCTTATATTGTATTATACAAGGCAGCATCAGGCTTTTTTGGTCAGCTGGTCTTCATGAATTCTACAGATGTTAGAAACATACATCCAGTTTTCAAACAGCAATCAAGGGCTTTAGGAAAGCACTACATACATGCAACACAGCAGTTTCGCTGGCAGCGATATAATACAGAATGTGCTTTTGAATTAAGCATTGAAGTGCTGTTACTATGAGGGATACAGACACTTGATACTACCTAAGATTCAAATGGGATGGAGCTCCCCCCTCCATCCCATTTGAATGCTAGGTAGTATCAGGTGTCCTCCCCCGAAGGAGGAAAGCCCAGATAAAGGAGAAGCACTCAGCCAAGCACAAGATATGGCCTACCCTCACCTTTCGCAACATGTCGTTTTGCTCCACGTTGTGGATCTTCCCAGGGCTTATTTCCCCTTTGAGCGTATACTCAAAGAACTTGCCGCTGACGTTGACCAGCAGGGTTGTAAACGGCCTGTCCTCCTGCGAGCAGCTGAACGGCTTGTCATGGCCGCTGGTAGAGGGAGTGCCATATCTCAGGATCACCCCAACTATGAGTCCTAGAAGAGAGTTAAAAATCCATGAAGCTGATTTGCTACTCCCATACCTAACTTCCTAGTTTTAAATAACACCCAAGGTATAATGCATGAGCCTTACAAGCGTATGTGCATCATAAACATTTTGCAGTGAATCGTTACTATCAGTTTCCTGCAGAGGAAGAGAGGCCTTGAGCACATCAAAACTACCAATGAATTTGTAAAATCTGGTATCTGCCTGAAGTGACAAACAAAATACTCCATTTTGTGTTTTGTCTTCCTCACCCTCATTCACACCTCTAATGCGTAAACCCCGAGTTGCACAAGAGGCTAAACACTAGGACACATCAATACATTTCACCTGCCTAAGGACAGAAATTAGTAGATATACCATCGCTAGCAAGTAGCAACTGCTGAAAACATGTGACCATAAGTCAGCTGAAATAGTGATGTTTGCCACAATATTTTACAGCTGCAGCAAGGATGCAGCTTTTTTGCCTGGCGATTCTAAGCAAGCAAACAATGCTTGTTGCACAATTTCCTGCATACTGTGCAAACTTTGCAACTAAAATTCGGATGGCGTGCACAAAGGAGTCAGCTACCTGTCTTTTGCAAGTATTTTCCACATTTCACAAAACCAAAAATAAAGTAAGGTAAAAAATAAGCAATCATAAGAGACCTGAGAGTCAGGAATAAGAAGAATTACTCAGCCAGCCTAGATAAAATCCAGCCAGAAAACACTATCAATAAGGGATGCATCAAACACAATGACACAAAATAATTTGTAACCTAATGGAAGGGCCATGCCAGGAGGCTGGAGAAGCACAAGGTTTTAAGTGAGCACTGTTCATTTTACAATGTACTAAGAAAAGAACAAGACTCCAGTTCTGTGGATAGAACGTATAAGAACAGTCAAAGTGGTTTTGGTCTGGTAAGTAAACAAATTGATACCCACTTACTAAAGGCTCCCTCTATTGCCTTAGGATGATTGACGTTTTAATCATCTTCCAGACAACTGCAAGATGAAGATGGATGTTTGATCCTTTTGTTGACAAGTCAGAAGTCAATGCTGGTTTTGTTCCCTGTGACCCTCACTATGCATCCATAGATCTGTTTCCCCAGATGGTAAATGAACTTGACAGGTAATAACCAGAGAAAAAATGAGGTATAACAAAGAGAAAAAAATCCTATCACACACCACAAAAAAATCCCAAACAGACTCATCTTTATGGCATAGCGTTAAGAGTAACCAAACTGTACCCCAAAAAAGCCAAGCAAAAGAACACACCTCATTCTCTTCAAGTTCAGAGTGGAAAAACAGTTTTAATGCAAGAGAAAGTACAGCAGGTAGCAGCTGTGACACCAGTGGGTGGCTTGCCTCCAGCCCTCTTTCTCTACGATCAAAAGAACATAACAGCAATAAGATCATTAAAAAGTAACTGGAAGATAAAGATGTATTTTATTTAGAAAAGAGAAGTACATACTCAAAGATAACACAGGGGAAGAAACCCCCTCAGCAAGATAAATCTACTTACTGAAATTTCAAATGCTGGCAATTTAAATACAGAGGCTTATGCAAGCATGCTCCTAACAACCCCGCAGCATTTTACAGCTACGCATGGCAGATGCAGCAGAAACGCAGCTCTGCACAAAGTGACAGGTTAAGGACAGTCACCTCCAAGCCACTTGCACTACCAGTTATGGCCGGAGACAGCTTCACCAACTCAGCCAGGCAAGCAGCCAAACCTTTCTGCTGCTCTCCCCCCCCCTCACACCTAGGAAGAGCTAGGCTCACAGAATACACCAGGAAGATTGTCATTGTTAAAAACTGATCTAACTCACATCAGCCAGAAATCCTGTAGTAAATCAGCAGCCAGAATGAAAATTGTAGAGATGAGCTTATGCATAGCTGTGGCACAAAGCCAGATCTATACTGCTACTAAGCTGAGAATAGAGAGGGAGACACCGATAGACGTAATAGCTTCTTAGGCTCAGAGACTGTCCTTCAGCGAATTCATTGCAAAAGCAGATGGGAAACCCCTGTTGCTGTTGCATTGACAAGATGCACTGGAGAGCAGGATGTGATGGCATTATACAACTGGATATAATCCACGCATCTGTTTTACCCCCGTAATAAAATATACCATTTATTTTAAAACAAGCTTTGAAGATACAACAATTATATCCATAATTGATACTCAATGTTTGAAGTGAAACATCCTTTAACTCTCAGTGTCCCATGGCCCAGCTAACACAGCTACAGGGAAATATCCTGTTTTCGTACACCTTCTACCGATAAAATACCAAACTGGATGACCTTTGCACTGAGCACCACACCGATTAGGAACATCCGAACCCTGCTGCCAGGCTGCTGTCTCGCAGCAGGATGCAGCCGGGACCAGGGTGGTCAGTGTTGAGGCAGGAGGCCAGCAGAAACAGCAGCAGCTGCTGGTCAAGGCAAGATGCAGTCAACCGGCTAAAGCTACATGGGGCTCAGTCGTGAAAGGAAATAGATGTGAAAATAGAAGGGGCCAAGGAAGCTACACAAATACCACAGACAGCTTCGTTAGCCAAAAATACCAAGCACTTGGTAGTTCAAAAGATGAGTTAAGAGAGTGGAAAGTTCTCCAATCTTGCAAAGGTACAGCCATACTGCTATATTTATCCTACAGTCCCAAAATAACAGGTTTTGAACATTAAAGTGAAATGTGTCAGCTGGATACATTTGACAGAGGTGTGAGCTGCAGAAATCCAGAAGTCATTAATGGTTCTCAAAAAAAGTTTGAAGTCTTTATGAAAAAAACGTATGGATGTATTTTCAGTTTTCCAATGACCATCAAGTCTTTTACACACTAAAAAGTTAGGGCCACTAATCCAGCACTGTCTTTTCCTGCAAGACTGTCACAAGAGAAAAAAAGCTAAAAATGGGCTACAAGTACTTTCAAATTTGAGAATAGCCTTACTTTCAAAGTTTCAGTTTGTGGCAACTGTTGCAAGGGCAAGTTTACATCACTGCTCAAAGACTCTCAGGAAGGATAATCTCAAAAATTAACACTTAATGCTCTGTACGCATGACTTGCATTCTCACTTTTAACAGAGAAAGTATTTATGCCAGTATCTTGCCTGTACAATACCGATCACACAGCTGGTACACAAAGAACATCTTACTGGAAATGAAGCATTAAAAAGCTGGGAATATTTTTTCCCTTTTAAAACAAATCAGTACTGATAATAAACATTAGACTTCAGACACAGTCTGAACAATACGCCATTTAAATGGCATATTTACTTTTGGTTTTGTTTGAGCACAGAAGTCACTGAAGTGAGAATATGAATTCAGAGAGGCACGCATGAACGCCTGTCCCTGGTCAGAGCTGCACTCTGCGTGACTTCCAGTCCAATTCTCTGCTGAAGAAGTAGCCCTGAGGCTTCAGAGAGCCTCAGCAGGCAGCAGTCTGCAGGAACCGGAGATATTCACACTCCACGACACACAGTTTAATCACTGAATTCAAACTGTGAATCAGTGGACTGGATCAATCAGTGAACTCAAACCGGTTTAGATACCGTTTCTTTCATGTGCTCCTGGTACAGAGCCAGGCACCAAACACTGAGGGTCCTTCCCTATGCAGCGCAGTTTGTATTAATCACTTTTCAGCCTGAATAAGATTCAGCGGAGATCTTACTGCTGTTTGCAGCTATCTACTGGGAAGACAGACAAGAGAGGGACAGACTCTTCTGAAAAGTGCACGGTGATTAAGACTAAAGGCAACAAACTTGTTGCAATGCAGGGGAAAAAAATTAGGTAAGGTTTGGGTTTGGTTTTTAAACAATGAAGTGGCTAAACACCAGAATGGACTGTCCACAAAAGCTGTATAATCTCCATCCTTGCACAGAGCCAAAACTCATGTGACTACGGCCCCATGCGACCCAAGCTGTGGAGGCCAGCTGAGAGCAGAGGGCTGGACGAGACTACCTCCAGACGTCCTTTTCAGCCTAGATTATTCTATGATTCATAGTCTTTCTCACAAACATTTGGACCCCTCAGACAGCTACTTTATGCTGCAAAGATTTCTTTAAAAGCAACTTTGTTGGTTCCTGGGTCAGTCTTAGGGACTTCTGTTGCTTTGGAGTTGGATGGGGGGTTTTTGATGTTATTTAAATGATAGACTGTACTGCTGACTCAAACTAATTCAGAGGAGAAGAAGTGGCAATATAAGAGTCTGATCATAAAAGCCAAAGGGATCCAGCAGACCAGGAAGGGCATACTTTTACTTCCTCAATCTGCCCTGACTTGCCTCTTGCCCTGGGCCACAACTTGCCCTCTGGAAAGCAAGCACAGGGGGTGACCAGGAGATGTTCAGCTACTGTTAATGCCACATAAATGCAGAAATGCAGAGTCCTCCTAGGACACCAGCCATTGAAGAAAGAGGGCTGACCCTTTGATCCCTCAGCTTTTATCCTGAGCATGAGGCAGATGGGATGGAATACCCAGTTGGTCAGTTTTGGGTCACCTGTCCTGTCCGCTCCTCCCCGCAGGTGTGACCCCTCTATGCTTTTCCGCTTTCGACCCTCCAACGGGGCAAATAACAAAGCTGGCTGGCCTTGGGTGTTACAGCAATAAGGATAAGCAGGAGCCTCTCTGCATAACATTCCTTGGCATCAACTATGAACATGGGTCTTATCACTCTGAGAGCGCACAGTTTTCTGCACAACATGCTGGTAATTTCAGTAGTTAGAAGAGGCCTAGCTAAAAAGTAGAGTTACTGAACAAAATTGGTCCTGTTTTACCTCAAACCAGGACACTGTGGTACAGCAGACAAAACACCTCCTAGTAGTCTTTCCTCTTTTTTTTTTTTTTTTTATTAAATGTAAAAGTAGTAAATTTTGAAAGGGACACTACAGCAAACCATTTCCTAATTTGTCAAGCTGGTTAGCACTGGCAGCAGCGAGACCCAGCTTCAACTCGGCACACCGCCTGTCTCCCCTTACTGCAGCCTACGCAGAGGCAGAATACTGTATTTTGGGTACTTGGACACCAGCTTCCTCCTTGTGCAAGGCGATGGTGAGCAAAATATGTAAAATGGACTTCTTACATTTGAAAGTCTAGATTTTTCCTCCCTACTCCCAAACTGAATTTTTTACAAGCTTGAAGACAAAGAAACAAAGATGAAGAAAGACTTGGCAAGAAAGATGAAAAAAAGCCCTGCTAATAATACACAGTATTTATCACACAGCTTGTTTTACTATAGGATATTTGTGTGCATCAAGGTACCACAGCTGGAAAGTTCTACTTTAAATAGCCTGAAACACCAACAGAAAAAGTATTTTTCCTAATACAGGGTCAATCTTTGAACCTCACAATCCACACCTTCAAATTTGACAGTGATTTTTGAGGAAGTTTCAACAGTTCTTACAAAGCAATTCAAGCATTTTTTCTGATCCAGAAATGAGCCGGTAATGTCACACATTAAAAAAAAAAAATCAGATCAAACGTTACATAGCACCTCCAGAAGCGCTAGCAGCCCACTCTCTATACCATTTGCTTGCCATTCACTGTGCTGTCCCATACAGGAGTCCAGAGGAACACTGCTATACAACCCCTTGAAGAAGGGTTAGGCAAGTCTGGTGGATGGCCGGCTGAACATAAGGCAGCACTGCGCCCAGGTAGCCAAGAAGGCCAATGGCATCTTGGCCTGTATCAAGAATAGCGTGGCCAGCAGGAGTAGGGAAGCGATCGTGCCCCTGTACTCAGCACTGGTGAGGCTGCAGCTTGAGTACTGTGTTCAGTTTTGGGCGCCACAGTATAGGAGGGACATTGAGGTGCTGGAGCGTGTACAGAGAAGGGCAACAAAGCTGGTGAGGGGTCTGGAGAACATGTCTTATGAGGAATGGCTGAAGGAATTGGGATTGTTTAGTCTGGAGATGAGAAGGCTGAGGGGAGACCTTATTGCTCTCTACAACTACCTGAAAGGAGGTTGTAGTGAGATGGGAGCTGGTCTCTTGTCCCAAGTAACTAGCGATAGGACAAGAGGAAACGGGTTCAAGTTGCACCAGGGGAGGTTTAGGCTGGACATTAGGAAAAGCTTTTTCACTGAAAGAGTTATCAAACATTGGAACAGGCTGCCCAGGGAGGTGGTTGAGTCACCATCCCCAGATGTGTTTAGAAGCCGGGTAGATGTGGTGCTTAGAGACATGGTTCAGTGGCAGACCTGGTAGAGTAGGGTCAATGGTTGGACTGGATGATCTTAAAGGTCTTTTCCAACCTAAACGATTCTATGATTCTAAGTGACTGCAGAGCTCCAGACCTCCCTTAGGGTCTCCAACTCAGCATCACTAATCTATTAGCTACCTTCTTAATGGTGCAACACTGCCAGCATGGCATTCATCAGCCTGTCACATCGCTGCAGAAGATGTGAGATTTGAAAAATGAGAAGCCTGTTTTGAAATTAATCCTCATCTTTGGCAGTTTATGTTCAGCAGTGTAAACGTAAGACAAGTCCTCACCACATTTCAGTAATTAAAAAAAAAAAAAAAAAAAGGCATTTTTCAACAGGGAATGGAGGCAGGTGATGCCAGTTCTTGAAGTCTGAAGGAAATTTTGGGGGTATCCAGAACCTGAAGTGCTGAATAACAGATTCAAGGTCATGCTTTGTCATTGCCTTAGGGCTATCGTAGATAAGGAAGTTAAAAGACAGTAAACAAGCTGGTAATTCTTCCTTGTAGGAAACATAGCAATATGATATCAAGGGTATCTTTGTAATAAGCATTTTATTCACTTTTTAAATAAGCCAAACTAAGCATAGTTTTGAATTTAAATAAACAGATTACTCAAAAAAACCCCAAAGTTAATGGGACACTGTGCAGAACCAAACGCTAAATTAACTTGCTGGCTCTGTCCTGCCAGACGCGTGTGCACCATGCACACCCTCATCTTCTCGCAAGCCTTGGGTTCCAAAAAACCCACAAGAGTCTCTGTGGTGGTTAAAAATGCCTTCTGACTAACTGTTGCTCTGTTTTTTTCCTAGGGGAACTAATTCTTTTTCCAGGTTGTGTCATGTTAGTGTGATCTACATACTCATACGTATGGTGAAATGGTCAAAAAACATTTACGAACTACAGAAGCAGGCAGATATGCTTTATTCTGTAATGCACATTCTTACTCATGATGGAGTTAAAGAACAGGTTTAAGGTAGAAAAAAAGTAATTTAAAAATACAACTATCGAGAGATTTAAACAGAAGACTGCTTTGGAATTTCAATAGTTAATTTCTGAAGAATTATTAAGTTTTACATATAGCTTCACATTTGCACAGGACAGTTACAACTCCAGAAAAACTAGTTTGTTCCAAATAAGACGGCAACCACAGAAACATGATCATAAAAATGTGGTAAAATTATAACCAGTAAGAAAAATTGTTCCCTGTATTGTCCCCTAGAATCTAAAAATCCAGAAAAGAGAGAGTTTAAAAAAAAAAACAAACCACACACCAAAAAAAATGACACAAACCACAAGCCCGCATCATATATTGAACAGCTTAAACTGAAGGCTCAGCCCTGGAAGAAACTGCTATCCTGCGATAAGAGCATGCGGCCTCTGGTCCAAGCACAGGACTGTGAGTCAAGGCTCCTGACCCAATTCCCAGCTTTAGCAGTGACACAGTGGAAGAGCTCAGACAAGCCACAGAAGACAATTTAAAGAGACACTCTCAACTTAGAAATAAGATACTACAGTCATAAAAGGCACAGGTCTTTGTCAGAGATTACAAAGAAGCTCAGAGTCTGCAACTAATCTCAACTCTCCTTGTTCACGTGTTTTCAAGTTCATTTACCACATAACCACTGTTTCATGCAACACAGATTTAACAAAGCATTTGCTTTTAAATATTTTATAGATAACATTTTAAAAGATTCTTTATACTTTCAAAAATATAAGTATTCCTCCTTAGCTATAAAACCCAAAGCAGTGAAAGCCATACACATACTAATGCCACTCACATTCCTAGAGGCACGAGCAGCTGTGGGCAACCACAAAGACACTAACCTCTGCCCCACTGTGGCTCCCTCTCCTTGCCCCAGACAGAAGTGACTCCCTATCGGGCGCCAACTGCAACTGGGCCCAGTCCTCTGTGACATAAGCAGAGGTGAAGCATTTCTTTCAAAACAGATTTCTAAGACAGATGAGGAAAAACCCCAAACACCGAGACTTTTTTCTCCCAGGCACATTGGTGATCACACTGGCAGGCACTCGAGACCAAACAGCAGGAGCAGCAGCAGCTCTATGGTATATAACAGAAAACTTCCTATTTAATTGTTGTGTTTTGCTACTGCTTTTCTCCCCATTTGCAGATGCATGCTAGACACGCTCAGCGTATCTCAAACAGGAGGCCACAAGCACCTCAGAGTCCAAAAAAGAATAACATCAAGCTGCTTGTTACAAAAAGCTTTGCAGTAACATCACCGGGCTCAGGCACTAGCAAGAAATGAAGCTTCCCAGTTTAAAAGAAAAAAGCCCAGACAATAATTATTTCCCCCCCTAAAATGTGCTGTAAGGCTTCAGCAGGAGGAGTTATTAATCTGTCATTGCAAGGAGTCAGGCTTCAATCTGCATCCCAATTGAAACTCATTAAGCAGTAGCAATCTCTTAGCTGACACTGTCATTTAATTTTGAAGGTTTGACATAAGGAGAGGACGAAGGGGGAAGGGGCAGGAAATACATCCATCTCAGCATGGCTTTGGATTCAAAGACCCCACAACAGCTACAAGGAAAGCTGTTAACTATAGATAAGCCTGTTCTCTTGCTATGAGGAGTTCTGCATCCCAGCCTCAGGCCTTCACTCATTTGAGGGATATTTAAAGTGATGGATGTGTGTGGAGGCCTTCATCCTAAAAAACAATTCTGGGAGCTCCTGATTAGGACAGGGGACCAAGCAAAGCATTAGGAACAAAAGAAGAAGTTTGAGCAAGGTGAATGAACTAAAATCTGCATCAGAAAGGTTTTCAGTTGTCTCAAGGAGAACTTCCCAGTACTTCTCTCTTCCGAAAGGTCTTTTTGTGCCAATCCCCATCTATTTACTAACACCACAACCTCCTACCTGTAAGGACAGGCAAAGGTTTCGAGTTGACTGAATTTTCAAGGAAACCTTTTTCGCCGAGACAAGCCCTACACTCTGTAGCTGTGGGCAGGAGACTAACCACCACTTGTAAACAAGATGGTTTGTGGCTTACAGGGAAATGCAACGACCCAAAAGACAGAAATAGTGGCAAGACGACGACTCTGGCTTTCTGTGATCATTATGTCTGACCACAGAAGTCTTGTATTGCAACATCCAAACACACAGGCTCAACAGAAGATCTATCCTATCTCATAGGGGCAACCCATAGCTTACAGATGCCTCCCAAAGCAGAGCTGAGAAGCCATGTATTCCCTCTGTTCCGCCTTTCCAGGTGTCTGCTCTGAGCACAGGCACTTTGGTGGCCACGGCCTTCGCACAAACACACCGCAGTTCTCAAGCCCACTCTACAGCTGTTCAGCCTGCTGACCCAGCTACTCTGACATCCATCCCACTTTACACGCTAGGAACCAAGAAGAGCCAGGAAATACTCTTATAGGACCTTATGGGCAGCTGAACAGAGTATCAAAGAAAAGGACTATTACTTGCGCAAGACTGCTTTTTCTGCTTTCACATAGTGTAAAATTTAAGCAGTTGTTTTAGTACTAGCTGCAGAAGTCAGGCAAATGACTGCTGCCACAGCCTGTGGTGCACGGAGCAGTTTTAGGACACTTCTGTCTTCCTGACCAAATCCCACGAGCTAGAGAGGAAGAAGAAAGACTGCACTTTGAGCTACAACGAGAAAAGCCAGCCAAAAGCTCAGCCTGCTCACAAGCAGCACATTGTCCAGAGGTTCCACAGCTGCAATTCCCAACCTCCTACACAGCCTTCTTCCCCTCTAAACTGGTACAAGCTTTACCTTAGTCCAGCCAAACTAACCCTACAGTTCCCAGTCATGACCTTCTTGCTCTGCCCCCACTGCAGACTGACACCTCCTTGCCTGCTCCTGACAAATCTCAGCTGCTGCTCTGGCCTGACATTTTTGCCATCCCTTCCAGCCTTTTTAGCATCAGTGGTGCCAGCATCGTGCCTGAGCAATCATATCTGCTTCGGCACTCCTCTGCATCCCACCTCAACTCTAACCCCAGCACGTGCCACTAGTGGCACAGACATGGCTGGAAACCTGTGACTTCATGTCCCCTCCTAGTCCAAAGGGGCCAGCTGAGTGCTCGTAACATCAGATTTATTAGAGATAAAGAGCAGCCGATCTCTGCTACGTGGGAAAATCTGACCCACTGACACTAAAGGGGCTTGGTGCAAGACCCCTTGGCAGGACAGAAGAAGGTAAGGAGCAAAAGGTCCTTCCAAAGGCTGATCTCACTTACGTGAGCAGAACCACTGTGCACCCCATGAGCTTGCTCTTATCGTAGCCATTTTAAGTGCATAAAGCTATTTATTTACACTGTCTTTTGGCCATTCATTCCTCCCCCTTGCATATGCTTTCAAGCAAATACAACCTCAAGAACAAACATAACAGATTGTCAGATTGAACCAGCAGGTTTTCCCCACACAAACTGTCTCAACAGAACAACTCCCAGCCCCACACTAAAATCTCAAGTTTGGACATATGCAAAATAATCACTATAAAGTAATTCTCGCATCCCAAGGTGGATGGATATCCTTTCAGAAAGATACCAAGCCAAAAGAAGGCTCTTTCTATTTCATTCTCTTCTACTACTGCATTTTCAGGGCTGCTTCAGATAAGTGTCACCAATATCCTCCAAACTTCCTTAGTTGTTTCTTGTGAGATGATTTTTACCAATACAAGGGGTTAACTATGTCTGACTAGTTCAGTTAGAAAATTGGTTAAGTCAACATGCTTTTAAAAGAATTAACTGCACACTGTATGTACAAAAACCTGGGAACTTACACACTTGCCATTAGAAACATGAACAACTCGCACTTCCCGTTAAACTACAGAATAGGGGACAGACTCACCCCCACACACGTGAGGTAGCACAGAGAGTAAGCAGGCCATGAAGCCAAGCACTGCTGCTCACCATGCATGTCCTTTACCATTTTTGCATAAACGAGTTTTAGTAATCAGCCACAGTACTGCTCAGATGTAACCTTCATGGCCTTTTCTTTTTATTTTTCCATTTAGATTTTTCAAGTAAAATACAGCATCAGCTAATTCTAGTTTCACTTCACTTTCACTTCTCCAAAGATACTCTTTCCTTAGACTAAGAAAATGCTTGCCAGAATAATACAAGTGCCAGTGACAACAACATGCAACGTGATATAATGCATTTTGTCTAGCTTTCAACTGCATTTTGTCTACCTTTCAGCTGCCATCCCAAACCACAAAAAAGTACCTCATTTAATAGCAATGTGGCTGTTAGGGCTCTCATATCAGATAAATAGTTTAAACTAACACAAAACCCCCAAAACATTGGTTTGTCTAGATAACAGATCATACCACCCTGCACTTCAGTGCTGAGACAATCTACATCTGTCAACATTGCTCATCAGGACAGCACTATCCTCGGAGAACAGGCAAGTCTTTACAACAAGCTTTATATTTTTTAAAGTTACACGCTAGTGCTATTGCTTTTGGATAACGTGGTTAAGAGACGGATGATTATCTAGATGCTTGGAAAAAAACACCTCTTGAAACTTTAAGTACTTAGTCCAAGATTTGCTACCACAGGAATTTGTAGGTTAAATGGCAGTGTATGTTCACTTATTAATACCCCCACAGCACACAAGCTAGATCCATGGCTAATACATAAAGACTGCAGATTTACTTCAGTGGAGGTAAATAATCTAGGGCAGCTCATTGCAAGCTTCTATTTTGTCTCCACCAAGCTTAGTTTTGGTACCACCACCCTGTATACCTTGACATTTAGGGAAACCACTAGGATAAGTGAATGGCTCTTGCTCAGAGCCAGCAGGAGACACAGCTGTCATATTGTCTCTTTCCAAGCAGCCAAGCTTACAAGCTAAGAAGAGAAACCAGTCAGAGCCTAGGCTTGCCTGTTCCTCCCATTACTGCTCCACACTCTTAGAAGATAAATAACTTTTCCTTTAATCCCACTGCTTGAAGTTTTCAGCCCAATGGAGCATTTTCAGCCAAACATGATACTTCCTATATACCAGAAGCTATGTTTTAGTATGTCTCAAACTATTAGAGTTCAGTTCATTTACACCTCATAGGCAGACACTGGATCTCCTTTGTGCAATTCATGTTAAAAAAGCCACAGAAGTGCTAAAAATTAAGTTCATTTTTTGTGGACACTGAAAGTCCTTGGTGCACTTGAAAAGAGTTCTGATTTAACAATTTGCCTTTTAAAAGCCATTAGCAATTTGCAAGAGCTCCCACACATTTATCTTTCAGGTTGTTCATCAAGAAAGACCACCAAAACAACCAAAGAACAGTAATTAACTGCAAACAAAACAAATTACAGTGTTGAAGTATAAGCATCCACTTAAATCTGACAAACAAATCAACACTAAATTTCAAGCTCAAAAGCTAAAGAAATATTAGGAGTAAAATGAGATGTTTTTACAAAGCATTTGCAACTGGTATACATAACTAAAGAGAAAAACAAAAATCAAAATTTGTCTCAAGCCTCCAGGGGAAAAAGAAAAAGAAAGAAAAAAGAAAAAAAAATTATTTTTTTTTTTTTTTTACTTTAGATGTCAGCTCAAAGTTACCTGCTAAAACCACTTTTGAGACCTAAAACAAGCCATTTCTGTGGATTTAAAAACTGAAGAGTTTTTTGGAAGAGTTCTAGAAAACTCCCAAACCACATAATTTAGAGCAGTGCTTTTCAACTTCAGCTATGCAGCTTCTTACACAAAAATAATTCAAGGTGTTATCATGTTTATCTTGGATTTCCTTGGTGAAATATGCCAATGTAATGACAAATACCTTTTGTAATTTGTGCGTAACTTTCTACTGGCTAAGGGTTTGCAGAAAGAAGAAAGTCAGATTCTTTGCTTAGGCTGTCCGAAAACCAGAAAAGACAGCTGTTCCAACAGCAGCCTCCAACTTGAGCTAGCAAATTTGGGATATAAGGTGCAGAGAATGAAAACTTTCCATTACCATAAACAAGTCCTAATGGTGGGAACCTGCAGACAGTTAGCAATCCTGAAAATTGACTCCTGTGTATCCAAAGACAAAACCAGAGCTCAAATCAGAAGTTTAGAAATGAAAGAGCCCTTAGACGCTGCCTAAACCAGTTTACTCAGACTGTATTTCCCAGAGATTCCCCATGGCTTTTGGCAGGAGACAAAAAAACCCAGTTTGTCTTCATGGAGCAGTCCCATCTGCTCTTTTCCAGCACATCAGCAGACCTTTACCCACGGCTTTGACTGTTGCCATTTCACTGACGGATGCGGGTTGCACCTCTCATGCATCTCCTGCGCATTCAAAGAGCAGCTCCCTCTGGCAAAGTCTAGGTCCCAGGGAGCCATTCGGCATCAAGCCGACAGCCAGAACACGCAGGCTGTACTGTTGCCTGGACAAGCAGCCTCTGCCAGGTCACTTCTGGATACTCACCCTCCCAAAAAGGCAACCTGAGACTTGCAGTAGCTCCCACTGATCAGGAGCAAAACCAAGGTCCTGCTGTGCTATATGAAGTATTCTTTCTGCAAACTGCTTAAAAGTTTAATACAACGGGAGTACGGAGCCATAAAATTGATGATTGCTTTACCCTCCAGACATGGTGTTGCAAGCACACCTCTGAATATAAACAGTCTGGCGAGAACTCCAGCAAAGGCACCAGGCGGTTTTTAAAAGAGCTGCTCTCACTCCAGAGACTGCAGAGTATCAGGCTTATTAAATATTAAGGCCAGACAAATTGCAGAGATGTCAACAAGACTCAAGACTTTGTAATCCAACACTGACAGAGTGGTCTCTGTGGTATCCTCACCTAATGTTGCTGCAGATTTTGCAAAAGGTGTGCTTGCATGAAAGTAACTTGATTTTTTTGCAGACAAGGAGCAGAAAATATTTCTGTCAGAACAAAGACATTTCACAGTTCCAGTTTCTGAGGAAACGTCTCACAAAAGCAAGGCAAGTTCTGTCAAATAAAATTTGAGTGAGTTATTTTGCTGGGCTTAAGTCCTATCCTTATTAATGTCTGTGCTTTAAAATAAATTTGCTGTAAAAGATTAACTAAAGACCTCCATAAAAGTTTTTTAAAAGGGGATTCAAAAAAGAAAGTCAAGAGTTCTGGAAAAAAAAAGTTACAATAGTGAGAAAAAACTCTGTATTTTAGCTGTTAAGACAATCACTTACTATACTAGAAAGAAAAATCCGAATTAGCTTATGAGTGTCTCCAAAGAGGCTTCCATCACAGTTCTGCCATTGGTTATGAAAGATTAGAAACAGTTCCGGGTATCTACCCAGGCTTCCACATTTACATTGATCAAAACTGCAGCACAAACTCGTGGGACACCAGAAAACCCACAGATGCTAGAGCAGGGAGGGCACCATGACATAGCTCAGAGAGGAAGAAGGCAGGGTGCCAACAGGCTGTAGAAGGGAAGACAAATGCTCACCAAGAACAAAGTGCAAAGAAGCTGTAACCAAAACTGCATAGAGTTGCATCCCCTGACTTGTCTCTACCCTCCATTACTGCTACCATTACTTTATCTTAACCCCAATAGCACATTTTTGTGTAGAACACAATTTTCTAAAGCAAACTGAAGTCTCTCACTCCGCACATGCAGTACAATAAACTTCATTTCCGTTTGCTTTAGAAAATCGCTCTCCGCTCCCAGAAATCAGCAGGCAGAACATGAGACCATTGCACATGGTTAGACAGCTCAAACATGAAACCCAGCCTCATTTCAACATGTCTTGGATTTACTTTAAGATTGGACTTGTTACAACTCACAGGAGGCTGCTGTGCACTAGGACCATGTCGTGTTTGTTAAAATTTGGAAAATATATCACCAAGGTGGGTCTCTTCCAAGAGTGACAAAGCCTTAAAGCAAACCCATGCTGTCTGCAGAGCTGGATTCCAGGCTGTAAGAGCTTCCGGGTAGTGCAACCAACCACAAGCCACTTTTCAGAAGGGGGCATAACTTGGCATTCTTGAACAAGTAAGTATTTAGAGGTCTGGTTTGCCAAGAGTAGTGGGCTTTCCAAGCTTCACTGATACATAAGAGCATATCTGGGAGCATAAAGAAAAGAAAAATCCCGATTGCAGGCATCAAAAAGGGACAACTAAAAGAGATTCAATGAGTGCTTTTGATCTTGTTCCTTGCCACGACTTCTCACCTTCAAGATGGAGTAATAGCACTCCCCTGCAAACACATCACAGGATTTAACGGTTGTGTGAACCCCCAGAGAGCAGCAATCATATTTCCAAAGAACAGGATAAGGAAGGAAGAAAACTTTACAGAGACATGTTACATGATAACAGCTGTATATACCACATACAAGCTCTCTTCTACAAGCTAAGAAGAGACAGCACTGTGAGTAAAGTAGACCTTTCAAGTCAACTGTACAAGGTCATTTACTGTTTTGGACACCTTCTGTCTCCAACAACATCCAGGAATTGACCTTCATCACTGCTAGAAACACAGTATCCTTGAGCCCAAGGTAGAGCACAAGTTGGGCTAGCACATATAAAGCTGACGCATGGGTCAGGTACACTGACACAAAGATGATGGTGCATTTCCTTACAGCGGACACAAGCAGAGCACAGGCTGGTCTAGCAGACTTTCAGTGTGACAGTTATTGCTTTTGCAAGTTTCCAAAAGACCTGGTGAAATATCCTAGGAGTCCACATGACCATGGGATATAGTAATATTGGACACTGTTATTCAATTTTCTGCACCAGAAGTAGCGTGGAAGCTGGTTCATACAAATGTACTAGACAGACCAGTTCCTTCAGCACAACCTATCAAAATTATCAAATAGGAACACGAACAAAAAAAAAAAATCTGACATAACTATAGCAATGCAAATCCTGCCTGACAGATAACAGCTGGGGAACTGATGCCTACAGAAGTGCAAATATTCAATTAACAACTTCTATCAGCAATAATCACAGATGTCCTGATGTCAGGGAATGCAGTCACACCAATTCCTGTCAAACCAGGGAACACACATACATTAGCAGAGATCTGCAAAAAAGGCATATCACTGTGCTCAAGTCTATTACTAGCAAAGATCCTAAAGATGGCAACTGTGTGCAAAGTTATTTCACTGTAATTCTGAAGAAAACAATATTCAAAATATGCACCTAGATGGCTTATATAGTACTATGTCTTAATCAGGGGAAAAATTCTTCCCCCTTGCTTCCCTCCCTCTAAATATATATATCTCTCAAATAAGCTCTTAGTTTGCTATTCAAAGGCTCTTTATGCAACACTTGTAGTTAGTAACAAACTGTCACTAGCAAAATACTGTTCAGGAAAGGTTCTCTCTTTAACTACAGGTGTCTTCAAAAAGCACCACTAACCACTTCAGCAGCTGTATGAAAGTCCCGTGTTTTCTTGTTGACTCAGCCAAAACAGATTCCATAGTGAAAACTCAAAGGCAGGAAAACCTTTCTCAGACCAGACTATTAATACTGTGTGCAATAAATAACACTCACATGAGTGTTATATTTTTATGCAATATTAACCGGTGTTATGTTTGGTTTGTGCAGTTGCTAAACCAACTAGTGCCAATGGAATTGGAAGCCCCAGTCAGTCTGAAGAGACACATTTGTTCTGATCTGCCCAGTTAGTGCCAGCCACAGTAGGTACCCATACCCTGCAAAATGCTTTACCAAAAAATTTCATTCTAATTCTTTATTTTAAATGACATTGTACTAGCTTTCTAATATTTTATCTATTTAAAGTGTTAGTCGTAGTTGAACCAGATTGTTCTATCGAGAGCAAACCAGTAATGTGAGATGTTATTTAGTTGCTCTGGTACTGGAGCATTGCAGAGTGCTGCGTGCTACCTAAGAGCACAGCAACTGCCCAGCGACCATTTACTCCTGATTAACACTGTATTTAGAAGAGACTAGCATCACTGAGGATAGAACCGCTAAAGCGCTTTGTCAGAACACCACGGGGAAAAACTTGCATTTACTACCACCCACCACGACAGGGACGAAGCAGGATCTGAAGGCACGCAACTCTTGGTCCCAGTACTATTTGTATTTGTGATCACAGGGGATATTTCAGACTCCAGAATCAACTCTGATCTTCATCCAGTACAGCAAGGTCTTCCTTCTTCAGTGGTCCTGGCATAACACAATGCAGCATCCCACTTGGAATTGCAAGTACCTTTTTGATAAGGCTTGTCTGATAAGGAAGCGCAGCTAGCTATGGAAAGTAGAATTAAAAACTAAAGTTACAAGCTTTTAGTGAGAAATAAACAAATCGATCACACTTAAGAAGAGATATACAGTAGTATATCACATGCTCTCTTGGAATACACTCTTTCCAAGTACTTTACTGTGCTTTTAATAAAACGAGTATGTTACCCAAAGCTAACATTTTTTGCCAGCCCAAATACTTCACAATATACTGAGAACTGAACAAATGCCTGGGACAATCCATCCATTCATGACTGCTGGAGTTCATCATTCCTACTTATTCTTCATCCTTTGCAGATGCAGTAAGCCCTATGAATGCAGGCTTTCTTTAGATTGTAAAGAACGGCAATAGGGCCATAATGAAAATCCATCCTAAGAAAATCCAAGCTTTCAGAGCATGCACTGAAGATTTGCTGATCTGTACAACAGTCAGCTAGAAAACGTACACTCTTCAAAACAAAACACGAAAATGGTGGAAATTGAGCCAAAAAGGGTTTATGAAGCACTACGTCATTCAGATGCTGTATTTCAAAATCCGCGGAGTGCTTCTGTGTAAATAAAGTTGTTTCACAGCACCCTCCCTCCCAAATACACAGAAAGACTATCTTTCCCCACTCCTTTGTGTAGGGATCAATAACTCACAGAAAGAAGGAATGACAAAATTAAAATAAGGTTATAGATATGCTGAAATGCTTTTATGGGCACTGTGGAGCATTCTGCTGCTTCTGTACAAAAAGTATGTTCATGTCAGCTCCTGACAATGATGTGTTCTAAAGCTGTAGCAATTAAAGTAGTTCTTGAGAAAAGAAAAATTACTGTTGTGATGTCAATTCATGCCAAGGACCTCGAGAGAATTACCGCTTCAGTGAGCCTTCCCTCAGTAGCAGGCAAACCAGCTGCACAGTGCTTTTGCTATGACCCAATGTGAATAAAAAATTGCCTCCCAAATTCTAAAAACTGACTAAACAATAGATAATGCAACCCAGTAAATACACATTCATTGCATTTTTTTTGCAAAGTTTTAACAAGCTGTATCAATTTTAGCAAGAGGATTTGCTATGAAATATGAGCAAGTTAAGCAACAATAAATGGAAGTTCAAATTGGATAACTGCTCCTTACAGTAAAGTCTTACCTAGCTATTAGACCCACAGGTGTACAGGATAGGTTTTGGGATCAGAGCTAATTATCATAAGGAAGCAACTAGACTATTTAGCCTATCATTTTCTTCTGGCATAAATAACTAATATTTCAGAAGGAACAGCAGAACTTTGAGGATGAGTACAGCATTATCATTGTTACCATAACGTTTCAGGTTATGAGATTGTCCTGGTTTGAGCGACACAGGACCAATTTCTCTTCTAATGCTTGGGAAAATTGCACTTTTAGAAGACTCTAGTGTCTGAATTTGTGAAAATATTTACTTTATAGCCAGCTATGCTGGTTTCAAGGTCTCAGTGTTTTTCAACCTCGCCAGGTACAGGGATGAGGAGGAGCGAGACCCGGGCACTTGACCCAAGCTGGCCAACAGGATTATTTCATACCACAAACGTCACGTTCAATATAAATTAGAAAGTTTGCTGCAAAGTGCTCTCTTTCCCTTTGTCTTGGTTTGAGGTAAAACAGGACCAATTTTGTTCAGTAGCTTTACTTTTTAGCTGGGCTTCTTCTAACTACTGAAATTACCAGCATGTTGTGCAGAAAACGGTGCGCTCTCAGAGTGATAAGACCCATGTTTATAGTTTATGCCAAGGAATGTTATGCAGAGAGGCTCCTGCTTATACTTATTGCTGTAACACCCAAGGCCAGCCAGCTTTGTTATTTGCCCCATTGGAGGGTCGGAAGCGGAAAAGCGTAGAGGGGTCACACTTGTGGGGAGGAGCGGACAGGACAGGTGACCCAAAACTGGCCAACTGGGTATTCCATCCCATCTGCCTCATGCTCAGGATAAAAGCTGAGGGATCAAAGGGTCAGCCCTCTTTCTTCAATGGCCAGTGTCCAAGGAGGACTCTGTCTGTTTGTCTGCCTTTGATCCCAATCCTGAATCCAGATCCAGATTCCTGTCTGTCACTGAGTCCAGTTTGGGACTTCCCCAGTCCCTGCTGGTGATGTGACTGTCATCCTGGGAGCTTGATACAGTTTTGTATATATTTCATTATTTTCTTTTTATTAGTAGTATTTCATTAAAGTAGTTTAGTTCCTTCTAAACTCTTAAGTCTCTCTTTTTCTCTCTCTCCTGCCTCCCTTCGGAAGCAGAGCAGGAGAGAGCATCTGTCATTCCACCCGATTGGGTCAATCTGGCCTAAACCACAACACCCTCAATGGCTGTGATCCAGAGAACTTCTTTTCCCCAGTGCCGGTCCCCTGAGGCATTCCCTTCCTCCCAAAGCCATAGCGCTTGCAGTGTCCGACATTTGCTGTCCATTGCTGGGAGTGCACAGCTTCCTACTGATAGAATGGGCTGAGTATAATCCTTGTATATTTTATATTGGTATCAGGATCAATATTGGTTCTTTAGTGTTAATAATGTTAATTATCTAGTCTAAGTGGAAGACTTATCATTGATTTATCATTGTGAACTGAAAGTTAACAAGGTGTGCCACAATCCTCCTGTCACAACAGTAACTAAAATCTTGCACCGAATCACACAGAGATAAAGGACTGAGCGGATCTTACGAGATGGGTAATGCACACAGTGCCCAATACTGAGACACTCATGGCAAACACCAAAAACCCCACAAAGTGCCCAGGAACCCCCTCGTTAACTATTTTACCAATACTCAGACAAAAACCAAACAAACAAACAAAAACAAACCCCAAAACACAACAACCAAAAAAACATCAAAAAACCCACAACAGCTTTCCTTATAACTGTTGGCTAGAAAAAAAAAAAAAAAAAAAAAAAAAAAAAAAAAAAAAAAAA
>VFFE01007231.1:1141064-1193311 GCA_008921705.1 Burhinus oedicnemus | reverse complement strand
GTACAGGAAAGCTTACTAAATGCAAACTGCTAACTTGGGGGTTTCCATCCAAATACATCCTACTGGAGATTTGCTTCTAGGAAGCAAGACAATTGTAGGAAATTAATAGAGCAGTGAGTATTTTTCATTTGAAATTTCTTTGCTGAAAAAGAAAAAAAGAGCATATGCCTGCTACTTCAAAATCATCTTGAGTTGAGGGAGGAAAAGAGAAGTCACTTTTTGCAAACAAGCCGAAATCAGCACTTTCTCCTTTAGCTTTTTTCTTTAATGAATTACAAACTACAGAAAAAAAAAAAAAAAAGAAAACGCAGGGAATTCTGAGTAATGAAAATGTTCGGTGTCAAAGAAATATGAAACACTGTAAAACTCTGGTTTGTGGATTTTTTTTGTTTTTATCAGCTTCAGCAGGAGCGTGCTTTGCCTTTGGCTACCAGAGGAATTCCCTCCCAGTTTGCAGTGGTGGTGTGAGCCATGCTGGCGTTTCTGCTCCTGTGTCATGTCTCCCAGAATTGTTATTTTCAATCACAACTTCTAACATTTATTTTAGTCATTATTTTGCATAAAAAGAAAGCAGAATGCCTTTGGCCACATCTTTAATTAGTTATACATCAGATCCTATCTTCTTTAGTGCTGTTCTTTTTCTTAACATTGCTGCCTGGCCACCTCTGGCATTTATTGGGCTGCTCTAGTTACAAGAGTCTCTCTTCCAAACTGTGTCTCCTCCTGCTAGTGGATCTGGAATTGTTTCTTGTCATGTATACTTTTGTTTAGGAGACTGCTTTTTAAAAACATTTCAAGATGACAGCTATGTAAAACCACATTTTTATTTATATGTAGTCCTTTTAAATATGGTATTCATGCAAACTCCTCAACAACCTTCAAAATCCAGTGTAATTATGTGCAAATTACCTTTAAATATTTGATTGTGTGGGGCTGAAAGTTTACATTGATAGTGCCGTCATTTATAAACCTCTTACAGATGAAAAGCATTAATTTGCCCTGAAGATCTAGCTCTTAAACCTACGTGAACCATTAAAAATTACTGCCTCAAGACTGCCTTACATTAAATCTCAGATTCAAAATTAGCATTTCTGGTATAATGAGCGCATTATACTGCTAAATATCTATTGTGTATCTTCAGGATATACAACCTACATACAATATAATATATATCTTTAGGATATAACAACCTACAGGCCTCACAGCAGACTACAGGTATTGAATATAGTGCTAAGTATGTGTAATGCTGATAAAGTTGTAAAATAAAAAGTTGAATGGCAATAACAGACTCTTCTGTTTTGTTTTGTGTTTTTTTTGTTTTAAATTGTGTGCTGCATAGTGCTAGGTAAACTCTGTTGCTGAGTGTATGGTGGCTCTTAAGAAGACAATTTCCACATATATTGTAATTTCATCTACCTCTCAGCTGAGCTGCAGTCAGGGTCTTTACTTTCTGCAAAGTCTCTTCTACCAGTAACTTGTGTTCTATCCTTCAACATTCGCACAGTTCACTATGCACTATGTCTCTTGTTCTCCAGGCAACAATGGGAAATATCCAGGCAATTCTTTTAATAGTTAAGCGTAATAGCCCCCAGTTTTACTTCTTTTTTTTTTCAGCTGAACTATGTTGTTTGTGGAGGAAAGCATTCGTCCATAGTTTGGTGTGTCAGTGCTACCATCAGCACAAGCTTTAAACCTCCATATTTACAGGTGTTTTCGCTGCTGCCTTGCCCCTGTAGCCTCTGCACAGGTATCACCTTATCCTAGGAATGCCTCCTCTGAAATCAATACATCAGTAGGTACTGTCCCAAAATATTTTTACTGAATTAAAATATTACGTTCACCACTTGTACATAAATTCAGGCATATCTCATCCTTACTCTGGACTATGTGGATATGACTAAATCCCATACACAAATTGGTGATGGGAGTATGATTGTTTCTGTCTGCTTAGCACGTCAAAGTTTAATAGTGATGTAATTAAGTTCTCAGCTCAGTGTTCTGTCTAATATGTTGTTGCCAGGGAATTTGATATGCATAGTGTATTTGGTTCATACAGGCCAAAGTCTGCTGTCTCTTTACACTCACAGATTGGTATTATGGTGCATGAATATTTTAACTGATTTAAACAGGATCATCTGGAGTGTATGATATCAAAAAAGAAAAAAGGTATCATGTTGAACTTGCCTATACATCATTGTAAACCAGGCTGCATCCTTGTAGGAGACCTCTGTTCGCACAGCTCAATTCCTTACAGGGGTGTAGCTAGCAGATTGCTGTGGTGTTTTCAGTCCATTAGGAACATCAGTAATTTCACCTCAAGGGGTAGCTCTGTCACTCTAATAACCCTGCGGTTACAGTTTGTGCTCCAGACTTTTTCTGGCAGGGCTCCACCTGCCTTCCCAAGCTGTTCTGCACTAAACCTCCTTTGTGTTCTCTACAGGTGGGATCTGGTTGTTACCTCTGTCTGGCAGGCACCATGTATGTTGCAGAAGTCAGTCTGCCTGCTTAGCAAAACTATCATTTTGTTCTATTCCTGCTTTCTTCCCTTTTGTTATTTTTTTTCTGGTCCCAGGCACAGGTCTTTGATCTGCTTGCTTTTTGAGAGGCCATACTTGAGGCAGAAACAATGATGTGTGCTTAGGGGGATGGAAGGCAATGGCCAAGCGGGATCACAACAGAGGTATCAAAGGCTTAAAACTAAAGCTATGAGATGGCACTGAAATAGACCAAAGGACAAAAATCTAGCCATTCAACAGAGTTCAGCCATACCTGGAGGGATGCAGGAAGACTTTGGTATTAAATGCTAATAAATACATGCATTTGCACATAATTGATAATTGACTCGCAGAATTGATTCACATGAGTCTAACCAAAATACCATAGAGATCGATATGGATCAGCCCACCCCATTCCTTTTGCCTATCAGTCTTCTCTTATTAAAAAGTTCATCCTGACAGAAGCACCATCAAATAGTCCATTCAGCATTTTTATAATTTCCTTTGTTATGAAAGTCATTGTTATCACACAAACTGATATGCATTTCAGGTTTATTCTTATTCCCAGAGCTGAATAATGTCATGTAATGCAAATGTGAGGTCCTGTTTTCAAGCCCTGCTCTCTCTCTGAGCTATTGACGGTAACATTGTCCACTCCTTGTCAGTAATACTAAAGAGCTCACGCTCTATCGAGACCTTTTCTGTATTACGCAAGTCTGTTGAGACTGGCCCTTTGTGCTGATGAAAGCAGCAGTTTTGAGTTTTTCACTGATCTAACATGCTGTTGTAGGACTGGTCCTGATAGAGAAAGGGCTCACAGTTGTTTGTGCTTATAACAAACTGGAAAATTAAACAAAGCCTTATCTCAATATGTAGTGTGTTTATGCAACTTCCCTTGCACACTCAAATTTTCTAGCACATTAATCCAGAATCCAGTAGCAAGTTGATTAGCAGGCAGGTCAACCTTGCAGAACAGCTAGCATGTCAGCCACTCTCCTTACCGCCTCCCTTTCTTTCTCCTTTCTTCCCCTTTAAGCCAAAACCTCCCATCACTTTGCTTTAAAACAGCAACCCATTTTGAACCTATAGCCAACTTGTGGCGATAGTGGGATTGCCTTGTGGGCTACCCTCCTGTGTCTGTGTAAGATATCCCTGCACCCCGGGATCCCATAAAACATGCCCTATTGGAGACATGAGTTTAGGGACAACTAAGTGTTCTGCAATTAAATTCTGAAGAACGTGTCATGTTTTTACTGAAAAACATTTGTTCAAATCTCCAGTTTGTTGGAAGTGCTAACAATTGTGACATTTCTCTGTAGGTACCAGTTCTGTAGAGGTGTCATATATCCAAGAAAATGTCACAACTGCCATTTTCCATCAGTGCAAATGCAGAAATCAACATTAGCCTTTCCAGTAGACAAAAGTCTAGCTAGAGTAAAAGCTGTTCTGCGCAATTTGCAAGGTGCAAAAGTCACTCACTGTGCAGCCACATCTCACAGCTTTTATGTCATGGTAAACTTTCAAAGTGTCTGAGAGGGATATGACTAGAAAGCTTATCTACAGAAGGGTGTTCTGCCATCTCCCTCATACCCAAACAGATTGCTTTCCCCTTCTAGCTGTATTTCATATCAGGAAGTGTCATTCTACTAGGGACAAAGCAGGTTTTCTCTTACTCCTCAGAAGAAGGCTGTTCATTACCCTTTGCAGGTGGCAAATCATGGTTATGACTTTCAACGTTATAATTGCTTGAAGAAGCAGTTAAGTGATCACTGTTCTTACCACTCATCACTCCCCAACACATTCTCCATAAATATTTAAACAAGTGAATAACCGAGTGCCACGGCTCAACTTGTGCCAGAAGAGTCTGAAAAAGTTCTGGAAAAGAGCAAGGGAGCCTTGGTTGAGGCACATGAATTATAATTTGACCTCCTGCACAAAATTAATCTTGTCTAACCCTATGAGGAGTTATGGGAACATCATTTGAAACTGCAAGCGTGCGCGTGGATGCTCTGTTACTGTCAGTTATCAGTTGGTTTCCTCGAATGCAGTTCTAAAGTGCAAAGGAAGGAAGATTGGGAAAAACGTGGGTACAATGTTGTGGCATTCAAATCTGTTGTAAAATATTGCTATTCTATACTTGTACAATTATGCCAAATCTTTTGACAAAGCTGTCCTGGAAAAGCCCGCTGTTCTGTTCTTGACAGAGAAACAGAAAGTCAAAATTATGTTTGATTAAATCTCGATTCAGCTCAATACACTATGCCTATAGGCATTGCATAGGCTAGAAAGTGAATCTTTGTAACCAAAGTTATGCTAAGGATCTTGGCTTCATCTGAATTAGGCAGCCCAGAGGCATGGCTAGACATATGAAAGAAAAAGGTTAGATCTATCTTGGGAAGTTATGTCTGAAGGTACTTATTTTTGCTCTTGTTCTGGAAAAAAATCAAGAAACTCCTAGTTTTTTCTACAGGAAGACAAGCTCTCCTATAAATATTAGATCCTAAAACATCCAAGGAGAAGTGGGCTTGAGTGATAAATGGCTCCCATCATGCTGAACACTGTGCTCTGCAGTTTTAGAAGCAGCCTACTAGTTTGGTAAGAAGGTATAACTTGCCTGCCATACTTCTATAGGCTCTTTTTCTGCTGAAAGGGCTGAATTATTAACAATATACTAATACAATTTGTATAATCTAATGTGCTGGTTTGATCTAAGCAATCTCTTACATAGATAATAAATAACTTACTAAGAGAGTGACAGAATGTCAGTTAAGTGGCCAGTAATCACAGGATGGCTGGAGTCAGAAGGCACCTCTAGAGGTCATCTGGTCCAACTCCCCTGATCAAGCAGGGCCACCTAGAGCCAGTTGCTGGACCATGTCCAGCTGGCTTTTAAACACCTCCAAGGATGGAGACTCCACAACCTCCCTGGGCAGCCTGTGCCAGTGCTCAGTCAGTCTCACAGTGAAAAAGCCTTTCCTGATGTTCAGAGGGAACCTCCTGGTGTTTCAGGTTGCGCCCATTGCCTCTGGTCCTGCCACTGGGCACCACTGAAAAGAGCCTGGCTCTATCCTCTTTAGACCCTTCCTTCAGGTATTTATATACATTGATGAGATTATCAATGTATGCTAAAATGAGATTACATTATCAACTATGAGATTAAGGATGTAATATCTAGTTTAGTAACAATACTTATCTCCAGAGTTTTCCAGACTGGCAAAAGTCTAAGAGAATGGTGCTTCAAAAAGATGAGAAGAATTTAATTGTAAAGTTTTTTTACTGTGGAAACTAAACAACTGATTGGCTATTACTGATCTCATTTTACAGGAAATCGTGTAGGAAATTTGGAGACATGTTTTTGAAAAGGCTATGCAGGCAGCCAGTTCCCCAGAACCTGGGAGAACCCTGAGTCAAGAAGGCAGAAGGGGCTGCCTGGCTGAAAGATGAGTATCAGACATGAATGCAGAGTAAGATCAGCTGATGCCAGTACCGGGAGCTGGTTGTTCTTTTCCAAGGATAAGCAAACTCAGGCTGATGAGGGCAGTGCCATTGGGCAAGTTTTAGCTCCTGATGGACCCTGGCTAATACCAATGGCAAGCTCTAAGGGAAAACATACTGGCTCCAAGGGTTGAGCCCTCTCACAACAGATCTCCATCTACTGGAAAAATTATGATAGTGGGGCTGGGCCAAGTTGTGACAGAATGTGAAGTCTGACAGTTCCCTAAAAGCATGCCTATTCGAGGTAGAGCTGGATGTGGTTGATACAGAGAGGGGTGTTTGTTATTTGGTTGACTGCTAGGCTGCTGGCCAAAGGTGAAGAGGAGAAAGACAACAAAAGGCTTGAAATCAAAAGACAGAGAGAGGTTGTCAGCTGATTCAAGATGCAATCAATATTATCTCAAGCTGTACCCCCAAGATAGGAAAACTACAAGGCAGATACGTTAGAGGAATCAGCATCACAATAGCCAGGTCAAACACAAGCCACCACTTGTGCTATTGTAATGAAGAATTTGATGTTATACTGCACTGTCTTTCTCCGTTTATTCCTTATTTTAGTGGGTAGGATATTTCATTCTATAAAGAAGGCTTTTGATGCTAATATTATTTGCATATTCTCAATTCCACATCCTTCCCCAGTTGTGTGCTATTCGAGATAAATTCCAAGCTTGTGCAATAGAATAGATGAGCTGATTTATTGTGGCGTGGTTATTACATGCATACAAAGCAGGGACATCTAGAGGCCAAAGCAGTGTCTGCAGATACAGTCAGTACAAATATATCTACTAGATGTGGAGTATTAGAGCAGTTTTCAAAAGCAGCTTAGATCATAAGTACATTGCATGACCTCTAGTGGTATTAAGCCCAAGGCACCGTCAAAGTCACTCATAGCACTCTGGTACGCTTGGGGACAAGCCAAGGTTACAGAGGCAGTATCAGATACGTGCTAGGTCTGCCCTGCTGTACCCGCCTTACTGCCAGCTTTATGCCAGCTCAAATTTTGTCCCACTGCCAGCATAACACTGAGAAAAGTTTTTACTTCATCAGAAATTCCAAACACTCAGCAGAGCAAATGTCTTGCAGAGATGCTTTCGTTGTCAACTAATCACACGTGGTCATTAATCTTCCCTGCTATTGTCTTCATGTAGAGAAATAGGGAACTTGGCAACACCAGTGAAAGAAGGAATGACAATGAAAACTGGAAGGTAAAATCTGCAATGTCTTCTCTGCAGTGACTCAGAAAGCTAACAAGGAGTAACGTTTCCTTTTAATACCAGCAGAAGAATAATGTTCTGTTTCACTGTTTTTGTAGGTCCTGTCAGGGTCCTATTCCCTTTAAGAGGTGAAACCGTCATGGCTGACATCCCCTTAGAGGTTCCAGAGTCCCCACAGCAAGAGAAGGAGGCTAGGAATGACCCGCTGGCTGGGATATGGATTTTGGCAGCAAGGAGAGGTAGAACCAGGGCTGCCAGAAAGAAGCTACTGGCACAAAGATGAGGTCAAAATGGCAACAAACATGGCAACAGAAAACTAGATGTGACTGTGTGATTAGGAAACCAGGCTTTCCCACAGGACTGCTAGGAGGAGACCGGCGTTCTCACAGGGACTTGCTGGCGCAGTCTCTTGGCAGGACAGCCAGCAGGTTGCAGGACACCCTGAGACAGACAAGTTACGTTCTTCAGAGTTAGGGGGCCTGTTCCCATGGTTTCCCTTCTCATCCATCATATTCTACGGCCTCTGAGCCACACTGAGTGTGCAATGAGTCAGTCCCCAGTAGCCTGTCAGTGGAAACTATTTCAGTGCTCTGCCACAACTGAGAGATGCCTAGACATTTTGACAAAGTGCAATTGCTTGTTATGGAAGACATATGTTGTTTTATTTGCACTTACGTTCAGTTTCACTCACAGTCTGGGGTTTGGGGCCTTTCTCTTGTGCACTTCTTTTACATTCATGGCAGCTGGCTGTATTCCTGATGTTTTCTAATTATTTCCTTGTTGTTTTCTATTATTTGCTATTTAGTCCCTTGGTGTGTAAATAGCTATGAAATTGAGGGAGGAACTTCAAAGCAAATTATTTTAAAATGAAACAATTTTAAGTAGGTAGTATGCAAAATTGACCACAGACCAATTTAACCCAGGAACTTAACATTTTGTTTGCCTTTATCTTATGAAACTATTTAAATTGGAACCTCTTTTCATATGCCTGAATAAGACTTTTAATGGATTTGTTTCAAGGTATGATCCAGGGTTATTTACTCAGTATATTTATCTAAATAGATACATCACCTTCATAATTAACAAGTGAGTATAATTTAGCCAGTTGTTTGAAGCTGGGTTGTTACAGCAGGCACCTTCTTAATGTGTGTGTGAGCTGATTTGGCTTAGCTGCTTTCCAGATGTAAGCCCATTCCTGCATGAACTGTGGTTTCATTTATGTATAGCACCTATAACTTACAGAGAACTGCTAGAAATAATCAATGACAAACAGTTCCACATAAAAAGTGTGATTTACCTAAAACAGCTTTGGAAGGTCAGCTTTAGACAGCTGAAGTTTCGGTGTCTAAGTCTGTGTTCATCACCCTTCATTGACTTTATAGTTAACGAAGTAAAACAGACAGTCGAGATAGGTTGGGTTAGCTACCATCCAAAAGTGCTTATCTGAGATGAATTGCCATCCCAAAGTTTTCTTCCACTGCCTACAAAGAGATTGCTTCGGGTGACAAACTCAGAGTTATATATCTAACTAGCAGACCTACTATGCTAGGGCTAAGGAAACCTACCCACGAATCCAGTTTGTTTGGTTGCAGTGGATCCCAGTGAGTACTGCGAACTCAAAACTTTTTGTTAGTTTGCCTGTACTGAAGATGTGTAGTCACTTACAGAAGTAGAGAAGAGATGGATTTTTCCTTATCTGATAAAAACCAGGGATAATTAATAAACTGTTTTGCTGGGGACATAGATCCTGCTGAACAGGTCTGAGTCCCAGTGAGTCATCCTTATTGGAATTTCGTTCTTTTTTTTATTTGTCCTTGTCCTGATGCCTCTCTCGCTGAGAAATTTTTAGAGAGGTTACTGTAGTTCAAATAACTCCTGAGCTCCTGGAAAGAGGGGGACTGAAATTCATCAAAACAGCACAGGGTTGAATGAGAAGAGATTTCATTTGCCTTAACTCAAAGACATTTCCCACATCAGCCAGCTCTGCACCAGGTTCGCATGACATGGCTGTGCTTCCCTTCTTTTGACCTTTAAGTCAACATCAACTTGCCTAAAGTATATGTAGTTTACATGGAGTGTACCTACCCCTGAATACGATCACTGAATTCCTTTGGGATTTCACCTTACAGTATTAAAATCTATATTTCTAACTATCTGGACTGAGAAGAAGGTCTTTCCACATGACAGATTTGTCTTATTTGTACCTCTCTGTGGTGAATGGGTCTATTTTGCAAGAGAACATATCTTTCATTCCACCCCTGTTCCTCTCTGTCTGACCATTTTAATCTATTGATTTCTGTACTGAACATTTTTGCTCCTTCAGTGCAAATTACATTATTTGAAAACCAGCCTTAGTGCAACGAGTCTTCCTAACGTGCAAGCAAGCTTTAGTGTTTAAACTCTTCCAAATAATAATTACTTCAGTAATTTCTTTCCATCTGCCACCTCTGCAGAATCCCTTGCCATTTTGTGTTATCAACAGTTTAACTAATTTATTCCTCAGAGTCTTACAGTGATGTAGCAGTATTTCCAAAACCAGTGTCTAGAATGTTTATTGCACATTCTGCTGAAAGACAGAAAGGGAAGGGAAGAAAAGGCAAAACAAATGGAATCCTGTGTTTGTTTACTTTAACAGCAGGACTTCTTTACAGTTAGCACTGAATATTTAAATGTGTACTTTAGATCTGATTCACCGGCTCATTACCATGCTGATGAAGTTTGATAGAAATCTTGACCTGTGTGGGGACTGTTCAGGGTTACAGTTTCCTAAAGTTAACGTAGGCAGAGTCCAGCACTGCTGCAGCCCTTGAGTATATTTTGCCAGGATTCCACCAAGGTCCAGATAAGTGATGTTTCCTACATTTTTGCTGGAGGTCCCACTTTTCTCCCTTTTTGCCAGTTTCCCTGGGAGCATCAGGCAGCCACTGTTCTCACCCGCAAGGACAACGTGCATGGCAGGCTGGCACCTTAGATAAAGCCACCCCGCAAAATTAATGGTAAGAGCTTGAAATCAGAAGAGCATCAATAGACTGTGCAACAGTGTAAAATAAGACTTCAGATAGACAAATTCTCACAAATCGTGCAATAGCAAATTAACATGTTGCTACCTCCAACTACCCATCTTTGATCGTCTGCTGCACCAGAATTAGGAGGACAGTGTCCACACCAGGCCACAGCAATCCCTCTCCCATGCCGCAGCAGCAGCTCAAACCAACAGTGAAAGAGGGTTGATACTACATCAGACACTAAGCAAGAAAAAAAAAACCCAAGCAGAACCTTTATCCTTCTACAGTCAAAAAGTTATCTAGGCTCTAAAAATGGCAAGGTATGAAGTGATAAGAGCAAGTAACCTTTACTCAGCGCGTTCTTGGCTTTCCTTTTCCACATTAGAACTGTGACAGAGCGAAAATTTCTCAGTGCCCACTTTTGGAACAGTGCTCCACTGAGCACCCCAATGTTAGGTGCTAGAGACCTGGATAAAGGATAAAGAGACGTAACTGGAGGCAGAGGCTGGCAGATGATCTTGTCAATTTTAACAAGGATACAAAGGGAACTGGAGTGCCTCTTTAGAAGAAAAAAAGTCCTGTAAGCTTAGGGAAGAAAGGGCTGCTGGGCTATGATGCAGCAAGCTGTTAAAGCTCATCTTAATTTTAACTATGTGCCTAACTCTTTGCTCTTGCTTAAATCCCGCAAAAATCTGTAGGTTTTAGCAAGTTCATACATGCCTTGCTGAATCAGCACTGTAGCTTGTTATTTGAATTGCTGCCCTATTAAACATAAACCGTGAAAGAGACACTCTATAAACTTTATTGTCATTACATTGCATTTTCATTTAACATTAAACTGAAGAATCTGTCTGCCTCAGCTAGAGGCTCAGGTGGAACACAAGCTTTTCTGGCAAAGTGAATGTTGGGCAACACCCTGGTTATGGCAGCTCTCTTCATATCACAAAAAAGGATCTGGGATCTAAACTCTTGTGTAAGATCAATGAACCTGTAATTGCTAAACAAGAATATGCTTTGTAGCTGAAAACTTAATTGTGCTTTGTTTGAGTAAGTGCAGTCACTACATTAGCAGCCCTTAAGCAGATTGTGACCCTCTCATCTACAGAATTTCTGCCACGGAGATGGCTTGCGGCAAAGTTCAGAATTAATGTGGTTTTTGTATCATACATTATGCTGTCCATTAAGCTAATATTAGGATAAATGCTTCAACTGTATAGGATAAAATATATTATGGTCTGCTTTCAAATGATTTTTTTCATTCATTTGGCCAACAATATTTAATTTATGCCTTTTTAAAATTATTGACCATTTAGACCTTCAGTAAAAAACTTCCAAAATTACTTGTAGTTCTGTGCAGTGCCTTTTAAGAGCTGTTTTAAATAGTGTGCTCTCTGTCTGCATCTCATGTACTGCATAGAACTCTGCTCATCTTTGTCCCAAACACCAGTGACAGAAAAAGATGTGTGGACATGATGTAATTTCTTACAGGGAAGGTAATTTACATTGGGAATACATGAAAGGTCGTTTCTGAACAAACAAGTTAGCAAATGTGAACTATGCAGTTTTGCTGTTTGTGCTTTTCTTTGTTATAGCATGTAAGTTCACAGTAACCTGGGACACAGGCACATCTATCCATTGTTCCCACTTAAATGACCCCAACATTAAAGCTGTATATCACAGTTAATGGACTCTCTGCTGGGGACAGCTACAAAAAAATGCATGCCCTTGTTGACCAGCATGTGCTTCAACAAAGTTACTGGTGATCAGGGCTAAGTTCCATATGCAAGGAGATGCTGGAAAGCTGTATATTGCTTGAAAAACAGGAGAATGTTAGTCCAAAATCACCAATAGTGATGCAAAATAGATTCTAGTACATTTTATCACAAAATTAGCCATATTATTTGTTCTGCCTGGTCTCAAGTTCCAGACTAGCTTCTGTTGGTGTTCAGTCTGGCAAAAGTCTCCAGCAGTAGAGAATTTGCTAGAGAGACGAAAAAAAGGCCAGTGTGATCTCAGAGTATGCGATGACTGCTGTGTGAAAATACTATTCAGTATATTTGTCATCTGCTTCTGCAAAAAAAGAGTGTCTGTATGAGACTCAAATGCACAGATGTCTAATTGAAATGGTTGTTTTCACATTCATCAGTTCCTCAACACAGTTTACCATGTGTCTGTGCAAACATTTGTGCTGTCCCACTGCATAGGTGGTCAGGGATTTAAATAAGCAGCTGGAGGCAAGGGATGCTTTCTCTAACAGTTCTGTCTTTAACATGTATCAGAACACAGCCTCAGAGAGTGAACCCAGCAGTAAAGTATCCTTCTCTTCCTTTCTGTTGAATACTATGTAAGGAATTGCCACTGTCAGGTGTAATTTGCCTCGTCTGTAATTCACAATTTCATATGAGTATGGGTGAATGTAATCTTAACTAGGAATCCTTTTCAAAGCTTTATGCCAATTCTAGATACGTTGCCAGGATCCCAAGTACAGGATTTATAACTTTTCCTGATAGAAAGCACGAAATAAGCTTTTAGAAAGTAGTATTATTTAAGTTCTTTTGTTTTGTCCTCTTGATTTTTATGTCTTAGAGGTATTATTTTCAAGGTCTTCTCTATAACCAACAGGATTAAAAACCTGCTTTAAACAAGACGCCCTTCAGATTTAGTCACAAAGATATGATTTCAAGAGCTTTAAGAGACACACACACAGAATACAATGAATCTCATTAAGAAGAGGATTGTGAAAGTTTGGCTTTGTGCATTTTGGCAAGCTTCCAACAGCACAGAGCGAACCCGATTCTGCCCGGTGTTAGGGGTAAGCGCAGATGTGCTCACAGTGAGCTCCTGCTTCCTTACGCTACCAGTTGCAGACCTGGACAGACTTCCAGGTCCCGATGTTTGCTGAGAACCGCTGCCTCCCTGTGCCTTTGGGTTGATGCACAAGAGTGTCAAACAAGAGAAGGAGGAAAGGGAGTTAGGATCTTCTCACCTGTGGGTACACAGGCACCGCAGAGCTATGAGGGGATACAAGCCAGCCCATACAGAGACACAGTCCATGCACGCGCTCTGCCCGGCTGCCTGAGAGGGACTTCTCTCCTGCTGAAACAGAATTGCTGCCCTCCCGGGAAGGACAGTGGAGGTCTGAAAGGCTCCTTGTGAGCTGCGTGTGCCCAGAAGGTACGGATATGGCAAGTCTCTCTCACCAAATCCTTTAGAATATAACCTTTACAAGGAAAATGTTTTATTTTTCAGTTACCTAGGAACTACTGACTGGGGATCACAAAGCTCTGTATTAGACTGTAATTAGATACATTTCACAACATCCCCACAAGGGAAATCACTAATTACAGCAGTTTGTTGAAATTAAAGTAAGTATAATAATGGTTGGTAGTCACTATGATACTATTGCAATCTTGTATTACTACACTTCAGGCTATGATTGTATCAAATCTCAGAAACCAAGAGGGTTGGGTCTGGCTGGCATATGAATAGAGAATGAAGAACTGAACTAGGCATTTGCAATTTCTTAAGAAGTCACGTGCTCATAAATGACATCATATTAATTTGATCTGGAATAAATATTCTGTTGCTTTGGTGTCGGGAAACACCCTGGAGCTTGAGGTTGTATTGTGGCAAAGAGATAAAACATATGGCCTGTCCTGATCAGCTGTAGCCATATAAAAACCCTGTATTTTTATGGGACAGATAATTTTGCAAGACACGTATATTGGTCATGGCAGCACAGAAAAATCCCAACTCAGAAACTGCATTTGCCTTGCATCTGCTTATTAGAAATGTAGAAGTTACTTTCTTCTCTTGCATTTAAATACCTTTGTGAAACATTACTGACATTAATGATGCGGTATTTCCATTGTAGAGCTGGCTGCATCTCAGTAGGGGAAGAAGTCTCTTTACACACACGGCCTATGAACTCCTCTGTCACGACAGATAATCCAATAATGTGAGATAACAATGTTCTGGCAATGTAGTTTTAGGTTTTGTATAGATCAATTAAATGGTATTTTAGGTTTTAACAAAAGTGTATCAAAGGTTATTTTTATTGCTTCTATCAAAAATTATTATGTATTTTTAAATGGATGTACAGAAAGAGGAGCCTGGTTGCCAAAAGACTGCAGAACTTTGCTAATCTGTATAAATTACACACTGGTCTGGAAGGACTGCTATACTTCAAGAGAGCGAGCTAAAAGAGGTGAGGGTGTATCAAACCCTCTGCAAGTTGCAAGTGTCTCCAACTGGCCAAGCTGAACACACTGTGGAAAGAGCTGGTGCACAGGGGACTCGGTGAGAGACCAGGATCCAGCCAAGCAGTGCCCAAGAAACCCAGACGAGTGGCTCACAGAGTAAACCCGCAGTGTAGCTGAGATGTAAAACTGTACTTTGTGTTGTTGTTGGTAGTGCTGCCTGAGCTGCTGACTTGGGTTGTAGCATCAAAAGCTCAGAGCAGGTTTTACACCTGCCCAGGTGTAAGGTTTCGCAGTACAGCTGACACCAAAGAGGCTGTCAGTCACCCCCTTCCTTAGCAACCATTTCTGGCCAATTGGTCTTGCTTTCTCCTTTCTGCTGTCTCCAAGGCCCTGAGCCAGGCGAGCCTTTCAGCCTGCTCAACTGGCAGAGCACTTCTTGACTATTTTTCCAGGGCTTCTCCTCTCTTCTTCTTCTTCTGCTCCTACAGCAGGAATGCCATCCTTTAGTTTACATAAAATGTCTTTAAAGTTTTGTAAGTGGGCATGTAGGTGTCAGGTTTTGGTAGCAGGGGGCTGCAGGCGTGGCTGCTGTGAGGAGAGGCCAGGAGCTGCCCCGTGCTGGACACAGCCACTTCCAGACATCTCCAACAGATCCACCAAAGGGCATGGCTGTGCCCTCAGTGACACCGGTGGCACCTCTGAGAAAACATATTTAAGAAAGGGTAAAAATGCTGCATAGCAGTGTAAGAGAGAGGAGTGACAAAAGAGAAACAGCAGTATGAACATCAAGGTGAGAGAAGAAAAAAGGGATGGAGGTGCTACAGGTGCTAGAGCAGGGATTTTCCCTGCAGCCCATGGAGGGGACCATGCTGGAGCAGGCGGACATGCCCTGAAAGAACTGTGGCCTATGGAGAGCCCACTCCAGAGTAGCTCTTGAAGGACTGCAGCCCATGGAAGGACTCAGGCTGGAGCAAAGTGAAAGGAGGAAGGAGCAGCCAAGAGGAACCTTATAGACCGACTGCAAGTCCTGCACACTGCTTGGGGAGTGGGGTGTAGAGGAGTTGGGAACGGAGGGGTGAAGTTGATCCAGGGAAAGCAGTAGGGTGGGGGGAAGGTCTTGTTTTCTTTTAGTCCTTGTTTCTCACCATCCAATTCTACATTTAATTGGTGACAAAGTTAAATTAATTTTCCCCAAGTTGAGTCTGTTCTGCTCGTGACAGTAACTGGAAAGTGATCTCCCTGGCTTTATCTCGGCCCACGAGCTTTTCCACCTTTTCCCGCTCTCGTGCTGTTGGGGGGAGAGGGATGGGGGGGCAGTGGGCGAGCAGGTGGGTGGGCAGCTGGCCGAGGTCAGCCCACCGCTGGGCAACAAAGCGTCAGAGGCAATTCTGCAGCCTTCCCCCTCTACCCCCGGGAATCAAATCTGTAAAAATCTTGGGGAAAACGTCTTTGAAACCGTTGGACAGTCTGATAAAAATTCTGATTTCCCCCCTCCCCCCCTTCTGGGGAGAAAAAGAAACCAACCCCAAACAGCAAACCCCAACCCCCACAAAAACCCCGACTGTTGGCAGAGGAAGGCACCAAGCGGTGGGTTCACCCTGCGTTCCCCACCCTGCCGCCGCCCTGAAACACTTGCCGGGAGCCCGGGAGGCCGGCGGGGCCTTCTGCCGCTTCCCGCTGGCAAGCGGGAGGGCGGCGGTGGCGGCGGTACCGGCGGTGTCGCACACCCGGAGGACAACGCGCTTAGCCTACAGGGCAGCCTGCACCGAGCGAAAGCGACCCGCTGGAAGAGCTTAGCCTCCCCGGGCCACCCGCCGGTGGTCTGAGGCGGGAAGTGTGGCGGTCGCCACGGGAAACGGGGGGGAAACCGGAAGCGGGCGGGGTGGGGCGGTGCTGTCGCGCGCTCCCGCCCTCTCAGCCCTCTCCCCGCGGGCCGGGCGAGCGGGCGGCGGTGGCGGCGCCGCCATGGGTTGCTTCTTCTCCCGCCGCAGGAAGCCGGCGCAGGGCGGCCAGCAGCAGGCGGCAGCGGCGGGAGGGGGAACCGGCCAAGACGCGGCGGCCGGCGAGGAGAAGGCGCCGCCGCAGTACAGCTGGGACCAGCGAGCCAAGGTACCGCCCTGGCGGCGAGCAGCTGGGGCCGGGGCCGGGCGGGGGTACGGGCTGTCTCGGCGGGCAGCGCCTCGTCCTCTCCGGTCGCCCGGGGTTGTGGGGGGCTTGTAGCCGCGGCGGGGGCCCTGCGCCGGGCGGCGGCCGCTCGCCACGGGGGCGGGGCGGGGTCCACTCCGGCAGGGAGCTCGCCCGCCCCGGTAGCGGTGTTAGGGCTCGGTCCGTGCAGCTCGGTGCGTTTCTTTTAAAAATAATAAAGTGTTTAGCCTCAGGATTTTACCAGGCAGTCGCAAATTGCGCAAGCGGAGAGGGCGCCGCGCTGGGTCCTGCGGCTGCCGCCGGTGCGAGCGGCGGTTCCCGGTCAGGCTGTGCCCCGGGCGTGTCTGCTGAGTCCCCCCTCCCCCAGCGTGGGACGGCGTGGCCGTGGGCTGTGGGTGGCTCGTACCGCGCGTCCAGGCAGGTAGGGGGCCACCAGCTTGGCTGTGACAGCCACCCTGGCGGCGAGGGTATGTCTGTCTGTCTGTCCGCCGTCGGGAATTTCTGGTACAGCTTGGGCCCCCCCTGGGTGCGTGCTTCAGCCCAGCAAAGCCCTGTAATGGCAATTAGCGGGTAGGTGTTTGTGCCTGTGTCAGCTGGAGTCCCGCACCTGGTACTTCAGTGGGGGCATAAAACTTGTGTCCTGACTGTCAGTAATATTTATTCTTCCTGCGTGGCTGTTTGGGTTGTTGGGGTTTTGGTTTTTTGTTTTGTTTTTGTTTGTTTGGTTGGTTTTTTTGTTTAGGTTGTGGGTTTTGGGTGGGTTGGTTGTGTTATTTTTCGTTGGGTTTTTTTTTTGTTTTTTTTATTTTTTAAAGCTAGAGGAACTAGAACTAGCCCATCAGTCCCTGAAGTGACAGATGGAGACAAATCCTTCCCAGTGCTGTTTCCTGACCCACTGAAGGCAATCATAAAGTTTTAAGCAGGAAAGCCCTTAAGCGCTGGATTAAATATATACCTTCCCACCCCTGTTTCAAGTTTCACTTCCTAAATGCATCATGACATCATAGCCCTGGCTAGGTCTCCCCTCCTCTCAAGCCACGTTTGGGTGGGGGAAGGAACAAACAGAGCAAACCGTAAACTTAGTTGATGTGGTTTTAACAAACAAAATCCCCAAACCTTTAGGCCATATTTTACAAGTATAGAAAAGAAAATGTGTGAACTTATTTGAATACTTAGTTTGCTTGTTTTTTAAACTAAGCCAGGTGCTTTAGGGTGTCCCTTAAGTCTTCCAAGTAGATTAAGACAAGCTGAGATGGAGATGAGCTAGGGAGCGTGCGCGTGGCCCGGAGGAATCAGTTCCTTGAGGATAAAGACAGTTGATCTGTGTTGGGCTTGTTGCTCTGACTTGCTAGTGGGTATTTGCAGTGCAGTGTTGGAGAGACAAGGGGAGGATGGCAGCTTGTTATTTGTATGGAGACTATTCTAACAGGGAGAGTGCTGTACTGGAACTGTGTCTTAGAGTAGCAGAACAAATCTTAGCTCTGTACAAAAGTACATTACTAAATGAGCATTTGAAATCACGTGATTTAATCTTGGAGCAAATTTGTGAGCTGCGGCTCAACTGATAGGAGACTTTCCACTCCATCGGCTTATACAGCGCTAACTTCTAAAACTAGCAGGAAGAAAGTCGGGACGTAGAAACGCTTCAGAAAACAGCCAGTCTTGTTGCTAAGGACATGACTGTTGTTAACGTGCTGGAAGTAGGCTCAAGCGAACAGACAAGGCTTACAGCACCGACAAGCTATATCTGTGGAGAAAAAAAAAAGCATGTAATGTATTGCATGTACAACTTCCTCCTTTTCTATAAAGGACTCTTAGAAACCAGAAGAATCGGTGAGTTTGGGCTGTGCTACTGAACTGCGGAAGCCGTCAAATTAGTTGCTTAATTTTGTACTGTACAGCTCAAGAGCGGCTATTTAATGTTTAAGCCCATTTCTCTTGCTCTTTGCAGTCTTATCTTTCATTGGGCTTTTGGATGTATACTTAGTACATTAAACCAGGGAAGCAGTAGTGAGGCACCTGGTCTTAGGTAAAGGAATACAGAGCCCTTAGTGTGCTAAACTTTTTGATCCCAATTTTGTATTCAGTGATACTAAGTCAGTGTTAACGTAGTAGTGTTAAGTATTGTCTCTGATACATTATCTTGTTGTCTGTTGATTTCTCATTTCTGATGCATCATGTATATTATACTTATTCATTTAACAATTTGTGTTTGTACACCAAGTTAAAGCCAGTCAGAAAACTTGTGGCATCAAGACTCCTTTTTGTTCAAGTGCATTAAATTGTATTTTGAACCCAAAAAACCTCAACTCTGTGAACAGATGTGCTAGTGGTCTTTTGATACTCATTTCCTGTTACTTTTAATAATGTGTCGACGCACCATTTGAGTTGGGGGTGTGTTTCTAATTTTAGGCTCTCCTACTCGGTGATGCAGTTTTGGTTATACAGTGCAGTTCTGCAAGCAGGTTTGGCGATTGTCTACGGTTCTTGTAAGCCATCCTCTGTACGTTCTCACAGGTGGGTAAGTCTTGGTGCTCAGACATTCCAGCTGTCTTCCTGTAAACTAATGCCATGCTGACACTCTCACTGAAGGCAGAGAAATGTAGGCACACTCGTGTGCATGCTTGTCTGATTAGGGATGTGAAAAGAGGTGACTGCTAGCTGACAGCTGTGCTGGAAGAAGCTCTGAACCTGAGGAGTTCCTCCAGCGAAACTATTTCTTCTGCTTCTGAAGGACGGCACTGTTAGTGTAGTCTGGTTTAATTGTGTTCTTGAGGCAAAAGACGGTTAGTGTTGGTACTGTCTGCTAGTGTAGACCTAGCCAAAGAGTAATATGACAATATCCTAGTGACCATGTAACTTTTGTATAATAGTCCCAAAGATGGACTATGTGGTAGAAAACTCCAAATACAAAATATTATAAGATGCTGATAGTTGAATTGAAATTAAGGAAAGTATATGAATTTGAGAGGCCTTTTCAGATTTCTATGAGACCTCGTTTAAGTGAGGACAGAAGTCTGTGGTTTTTCAGGTATGCAAAAATTAATGAAATTTAGATTGCATTGTAAGTCTGCTGGGATCTCTGTAATGCTTGCTGACCCTTGGGTTCAGAGAACTGTGTGAAGATTACTTGTGGTGCAACAGAAGAATCAAAGGATCGGCTTATCTTGAGAACAGAAGGGAAAAGGATGAGTGTTCAGTTTCTTGCTGCTCTGGGATTCTTAGTCCAGGAGAGTAATTACAGAGTCTGTTATTGCTGCACCGCATCCTGGGGACCTGTCATGTGTTGATGTCATCAGGCTGTCATTGGAGTCCCCTTCTGACCAAGTGTGGGAGAGGAACTTGGTGGTGCTCGGCTTTCCTCAGCCTTCTTCAGCTGGGTTTCCACCTGGAATGTAAAATTGTGTTTCTGCTCCCAGTCTCCCTTTTCCTTTCCTACCTTACTGCCTTCTGTGTGACTGAAGTTGTTTACATGTGTGACCAGAGTGATCAGCAGTAATTGAATATAGGTGACTATTCACTGGGGTTTTGTGTCTTGTGGTGGCAGATATACCCACATGCTGTGACCTTCTCTGCAGGAGAAGAAACACAAAAATCTGCATCATCTTTTTTTGCTGCTGTCTCATGTTTAAAGAAGTGGGATTAGATTAATTATGATCACAATGGCATTTAAAGCTTAGAGGGGCTTTCCTTCCCAGGTGATTTTTCCTTTTAGAAGGAACAAGCAAGGTTTTGGTTTATGTCAGTTGACTTGCAACTTAACTGCTTTAGCTGATAGCGATGATAGCTGCACGTTTCCTATATCAGGCTGTGATGGCTATATTCCAACAGTTTAAAAAAAACCTGAGAGTGTAACTTTCTCCATAAATCATAGATAGTCTTTTGTTAGTTACCTTACATTTGAGGATTCTGCTAGAATGGTCTGAGCTGACGTGGACATCTTGAACTATCTAGATCTCGTTTAGGTAGCCACTGTATATTTTATTTTGGAATATAAATAAAATAACTTTTTTCTTTTCCTAACTAGACAGTGAAATATTTTGTCCTTAAATCCAGTGCATCTCCCTTATGCTTCCCGGTGCACCAGAAGGACTACTGCTGTATTTCTTAAAACGTAGTCTATCAACTGAGAAACAGTCAGCAGGTTCATATTAAACAATATTTCCAGTTAAGTCAGATATAGGCGTGTAGTAGCTTCTTTTCTTCTTCCTCTTCTTGGATCTGCAGTATTTGGCAATGGCTTGCTCAGAAAAGTACGAGAATGACCATTTTATGCTATTACGGGTACTCTGGAAGAGAAGGAATATTACAAAGAATAGAATGAAATGTGCATTTGGACTGTTGTGTTGGCCACATTTAAAGTCAAGGTGCACAGGAGATGCTCCAAGATGAAAAATTGTATGCTAGTGACTGGAACCTCTACATGTTGTCCCTCTTCCCACCTTTTCTTGTTGCCTAAGAATCTAGAAATCTGCCGGGGTGGGTAACTTCAACAAACATTCTCTGGAGGATGTTGCAACTCAGTGCTTTAGGGCACCAATCCCATGCAAGTATGAATATGCAGAAGTGTCTAGGCCTGGGAATGCACTTTCTTGCCTATTTCCTTTCTGTTAATTCCCCTGCTGACAAAAATAGCATGTAAAGCTTCTTAAGTTTGTATCCCTACCCTATAGCTGCAGATTTTAATGTCATTGGGTCAGCAGCCAACTCCTGTATGTCATCAACTGTATATCAGTCCATAGCTGAACTGCCATCTGTTGTGATTTAGGGAGACAGGGGATGATTTTTTGAGAGTGATATTTAAAAGAGAAGACCTTAGTGTAAGTGGTTTAGAAAGACTTTACAAATTGTTTGCTCAGCAGGCTAGACCCAGGTGACTAGGGGAGAATTGTAATCCATTAAGAACAGCAGTACCTTCTCATATTTGTGGTTGGCGTATCATTGCTGACTAAAACTCCTTTCCTGATGGAACTGGTGAAAAAGTCTTGTTAAGGCAGGAACTCACGTCAGAAAGAGTTCAAGAAGCTGTTGGGATCCTTGGTGATTCTAGGCGTAGTTACCACTAGAAACTGTGAGGCTCCAGTACTTCTAAGTCTTCTTCCAAATGGGAGCTGCCTAGTCTTGGTGCCGGTAAACTGAGTAATGGTGGCTGAAGAGATGCAAGTCATCTGCAGCCTTCGCATCTGGCCTCTGGCCTTCTTGCAAGACCAGCGTTTGCAGGAAGGAAAGCTGCTTAATACACCTTGCACTTGTTGCAGCAGAACTTCCTAGAGTTCAATCCTGACAAACTTCTGTTTCCCTTCGCTTCTTTCCTTTCTTTGTTCTTTAAAATCCCTGCTCCTTGCAATTTGTCCTTCAGTCCTTTGTAACAGACTTATCACCAATATCATTACTGGTAACCGAAGATGAGACTTCTGTACCTCTGTTGAGGGGGAAGAAAATTGTGTAAGCAGGGATTGCATTTTCTTCATCATATCTGGTTATTTTAGGTCACTCTGTGGAGCAATTTCTGAATCTGCGCGTAGCACTTCTGTTAGAAGGTTTCAACTCTTCAGCTGTGCCTGTATCTATTAATGCATGACTCGTATCTCCTCCAAAAACTCTTTAAATTCATGTGAAAGCATTAGAAGTGGCCTCTATAAATACTGTCGTCATTTGGACTTATACCAGCCTGGGGGGGGAAAAAAAAGTTATTTAAAAATGTATTAAGGGATGGAGATGCATGAATTTGGACAAAGTCCTTTGAAGCTTTATCCACATACAAAGGATAAATAGATGAGTTATCAAACAAGTTGATTTTTTGCTGACCTGCCAATTGCTTAAGATTTTACAGTTGCACCAGATGAATGAGCAGAGAAATCTGCATAGCCCTGGTTATGTTGTATGAGGCTGCAGGTGTTAACGTTCTGTTGCTTTTGGTTTTCCTAGCCTGCTTTTTTGCTGTGTCGCTGAGACAGAACTTTAGAAGCAGTTAGTGCTGACTGTCAGGGGAAGGAAGGTGGGTGGATGCAGTGATTTAATATTAACCTGTTGATGGTAGCTGCAGACTTCAGTGCTGGTAAGCATGAAACTCCACAATGAGCATATTAGCAGCTGTTGGATGCATCCTCAAAATCTTAGTTCTGTCTTCACACTCTTTTCTCTGGCACGTTTCTTTTACCCATGGGAATTGAAACATTCAGATCTGCTACAGTCTCTTGGGTTACCCCCTCCTCACAGGGGCCATAACCCAGTGAGGGGAGAGAGTGTTAAATCTATTTCATTCAGTCCCTCCAATCTGTACAGCAGTGTTAGTCAATAAATACTCTTGGTCTTTAAAAGGAAAACTGCAAAGCAAAGTTACAGGAAATTGGCAAACACCCTAGTCATGTGAACAAACTGAGAAGTGAGAGTTGTGTCAGTGCAGAACTCTTAATTCACATCAGGGAAATAAAATAGAGCTCCTGAATCTGGTAATAAGCTGACTCTTTTTTTTTAATCATTAAACTCAACTACGACTCTTTCTCAAGTGCTCTCATTTGAAACTGTCTGTAAGCTGTGGGTTAGCTGACTAACTACCGTTTTTCACGTAGGCCTAAATAAAATTGCAAGGTGAAGTTGAAGTTTCATGCACCTCTGTAAAGGCCACCACCGTGTAGGATGAGCTAGTGCTGCTTCAGAGGCTTTTTACAGCAGAGCGATTTAGAAGGACACGCGTAGGTACAAACTTTTTAAAAAGCTGTAAATTCCAGAAACTTTTAACTTCTTTCTAAGAGAAGTAACTGTTCGTCTGTACCCTGTTTTGGAGGCAGTAAGCCTGTCTCCCAAGGTTGTTAAGAAAACCCACCATATATATACATAAATGTTCTAGGAGAGGCCTGGGAAGAACGTGTTCAACAGCAATTTTGATACTTGTGTTCTCAAGTATGAGAGAATATAAATAAAAGTATCTTTAATATACGGATCAAATATGTTATATTACATGAGACTTAAGACCTTTAGAGGGTTTGAATCCTAATCATACCGTGTGGCTGAGTCTCCGTGCTGTGTCCCTTATCATTTGAGCCTCCTGATTTTAACTGTTCCAACTAACTTTCCTGGATGTGTACTAGTGGTATTAAATATGATTGAGGGGAGATTTCTAGGAAGCTGTCTTCATTGTCTCAACTTGCGTTTTATTTGGAAGATTCATCAGCTGCAAACCTCCTTTCCTGTCCAGAGGTCAGATATGTTGTATATAAAGGAATACATTTTATCGATGGGTATAGACTTTCAGATTCCATTAGCCGTTTTGGACAAAAGCTACCTAGGCTGAGCTGATTTAGTGAATATCTGGTGCTAGCCCATCCTGGTTTATGGCTTTTTCTGGTCTCTAAATCTCATACAAAAGTTTGAGATGCTGAAGAAGAGGAGGAGGGATTTCTTACAAATTGGACTATTCAGAAACCGTTGTAATGCATTAACACTGATTATGGTGCAGCAAGCTTTAGGGCCCTCGGGCTGATAATCAAATAGCAGGCTTGTGAAGTGGTCTTGTGTTAGACTGGTTCAGGTACTTGTGTACTTCTAAGTGCTATTTTAATAAGCTTTCACAAGAGGGCAGAGTAGAATTTGCTCCGGGAAGCAAAATTGTCTTGAGACTCAAACATATCTAGAAATGACCCAGCTCAAATTCCTCCAGTGTTGTAACAGCACCGGCTGTATTATTCATGCTGTCCACCTGTATCGCATACCATCCCGGGTGCTGTGTGGCTCCTCAGTCGCTGGTCCCCAAGGGAGAATCCCAGGGAAAGCCACAGCCTCTCTCAAGTGTCTCTCCCCAGCGGGGGGATGCTGGAGCGTGGAGGAAGAGAGGTCTGTAAATGTGCCCCCTGCACCAGCACTGCCAATGTTTGCTTGTTGGTCATAGCTAAAACAATCACGTAGCTGCTGTTAGCACAAAAATCTTGTAGTTGTTAGCACAAGATAATGCTGTGGCGCAGATAAGCAAGCTCTTTGTAGCTGGCAAACAGAATAAAGGAGATACCTTGCTGCTTTCAAGCAGTTTCCTTGCAAACTGGTGAGGTGTGGCAAAATATCACCAAGAAGCTACTTGAAAAGGAAATACTGTGTATCTCTAGCTTTATGAATCTTTAGAAAACTAGCTCCCCCCACCCCTTTTCTTTATTAGAGGACAAACTGAGTTAGGCTTTTTTTTCCTGCAGCATCTGAGAAGCGTAGTTTCAATTCTCTGTTGTACCTCAATACTGTGCGTTCCAGTAGTTTACCTAAAAGAGCTTCTTCTGATCTTCTATCACTCTTTGAAGAGTTTTCTGGCAGGTTATCCTGTACAACTCAGTGTTGCTTCAATTAATGCAAGGCAATTGACATTTAGCATTATAATAGTCTCTGTATGTGAAGACTTTCACATTCTTTTTTTTTTTTTTTTCCTTCCTCCTTCAGGTTGACCCCAAAGATTACACTTTTTCCGGACTTAAAGATGAAACTGTGGGTCGACTGCCTGGAAAAGTAGCAGGGCAACAATTCGTCATTCAGGACTGTGAGAATTGTAATATCTACATATTTGACCATTCTGCTACAATCACTATTGATGACTGTGTAAACTGCCAAATCTTTTTAGGACCAATAAAAGGCAGTGTGTTTTTCCGTGACTGCAAAGACTGTAAATGCATAGTGGCCTGCCAACAGTTTCGCACTCGGGATTGCAAAAAGCTGGAGGTATTCTTGTGCTGTGCCACCCAGCCCATTATTGAGTCCTCCACAGGTATGAAATTCGGATGTTTCCAGTACTACTATCCTGAGCTTGCTTTACAGTTTAAAGATGCTGGACTGAGTATCTTCAATAACACATGGAGCAACATCCATGACTTCACCCCCGTGTCAGGAGAAAATAACTGGGGCCTTTTGCCTGAGAATGCTGTAGTACAAGATTATGTTCCTCTGCCCAGCTCTGAGGAGCTGAAAGCTGTCAGAATTTCTACTGATGCTACAAGGAGCATAATACCAGTAACTCGAGGGCAGAGACAGAAAAGCAGCGATGAATCGTGTTTGGCTGTGTTTTTTGCTGGTGACTACACAACTGCAAATGCCAGGAAGTTAATTGATGAGGTAAGCGACCTTTGTCTGCATTCAGCTTTTTGAATTTCTGATTGAACTTTCCTCTGGATAGCCTCTGGTGCTCCCCGAAGGGAAAATGAAGAGGTTCTGCTTGTCTACTAACCATACCAAGCAACTGCGCTATTTAAAACCGTAAGGCAAGGGAAGAGGCTGGAGCTTGTCTGATCCGACTGTTGTTTTACAGCTGACGTCCTGTGACTGGCACATCTAACCTTTAATAGTGCCAGTGTGTTTTTCCACCACAGCACATCAAAGCTACTTTCTGAAGAAAATATATAGTTGATTTGATGAATTTGGCCAAATGTAGGGTGATTGGCAATGCTTGTGAAAGGGATATAGCCAATTAACTAGTTAGCTTATTGCCCCAAAAGTCACAGCTAACAAAACAGTCTGTCCTGAAAGTTTTTTCAGTATTAACACAGACTCAAAAAAAAAAAAAAAAAAAAAAAAAACAAAACAAAAAAAAAAACAAAAAAAAAAAAACCACAAAAAAAAAAAAAAAAAAAAAAAAAAACCCCAACCAAAAAAAAAAAAAAAAAAAAAAACAAAAAAAAAACAAAACCAAAACCAGAACAACAAAAAAAACCCACCACCAAAACCAAAAAAAACCAAAAAAACCCCATCCAAACAGAAAAAGAAAAAAAACACACCAAAAAACCCACAAGTTAAATTGTATCCCCCCTGCCACCCAGTATTGGAATTTTTTTCTGGAAGAGGCACTAAGTGTTTGTCACAGCTGGTCAGCTGTCTTTGATTACTTAAATAGCTGGTGCTGTCCTTCCCCCCTACCCGCCAGCAACTCCCAAGCTTGGCTGAGTTTGGGCTTTCCTGGGGCTAAAATCTGGGAGTGGCTGGTTGCTTTTAGCTTCCTGGAGTGCCAGGGATGACAGACCAGAGCCAGTAACCATGAGCTACATCTTCTGAGAGAGGTATCTGCAAAAGCTGCTGATCCCAGTGTTGTATGATCAACAAAACAACCAATGGAGCTCCTTCCCTTGGGTTTTTAACTGCAAGGAAAGCAAGCTGTAGGCTGTTCCCATGACCCTCCCCACTGCCCAGTTGTGTTTTTATGGAACTGAGTTACTAACAGCTACTTGAGTGAAGGGAGATAATGACACTTACCGGTTGTTTTTTTTCTGCAGAAGGAATAGCTACAGTAAAGAGGATAATAGATGTGTTCTCCTGTGTTAGTAGTTCTTTGGAAATTAGAGTTAAGATGCTAAAAGACTAGTTAGTGAGATTCTGTGGAAATCTTACTGCTCTACAGTTGCTCCTTCTCCACACGCTTTTAGTTTCGTATTAGATTTGAAGTAAAAAGCTGTGTGTGTTTGAAAGTTGGTAACTTTTTTTTTCCAAAATTGAAAACTTCAGTAGATAGATGAGAGTTTGAGCTAACACTTGACTGAACTGTTGCAGACTAATGAGAACTAACTGCTTGACTCCAGATGCTGAATGCTCTTAACTCCCATTAGTTCTAGCTTGTGAGGGATTGTTGGGGGAAAAAACCACAACCCTGGGCCATAATATAAAACAAAAACGCTCACATTTACTTGTCTAGGTGCACTAGGGCAGAGGAGAAAATCTGGATGAATGGAATGAAAATAAACAGAAATGTAGAAAAAGCAAACGGTCTTTAAAAAGAGCAAAAAGGGTCCCTTTGCTCTGTGGCTTAATGTGTATGGGGAAAATGAGTGTATTCCAGTGTCATCTGGATACTCGAGCTGAACTCTGTGCTTTAGAAGCATTTTTAACATGAATTCTTTCTCTGTTAATAGATGACTGGCAAAGGCTTTCAGCTGGTACAGACTAAAGAAGTCTCAATGAAGGCAGAAGATGCTCACAGAGTTTTCCAGCAGTGTGCATCAGAATTCATTCCACTGCTTGAACAAGGTGAGTTTGTGTTGTTTTCTTTCTCTTCTTGATATAGAAATCTAGTTGTCACTAAAGAGTTCTGAAGAAGAAAGAGGAATGAAGGAGAAATTTGTGTTTCAAGGGCATAGTGTCAAGCCAGTTAGAGATGAGTTTTGGGAGCCTCAATAAGGCCTTAAAGCAGCCAAAACTCCTGAAGGCATCAGAAATGAGCTATTCCACATGTATTTTGTGGCTCTGCCTCCCCTCTAGTGGCCCAACCACATAGCTCAGGAGCAGTGGAACATGTAGATCTGTCTGGGGTGGTCAAAATAAGCTCATGCTTTTAGACTATTTCTAACTTATCACCATTGCTGCTCAACCACCTAGATGTATACATATTTAAGCAAATCGATATAGATGTGTATAAAGCAGGCAAGTGTTAAATTCCTGTTTATAACTGATGTACTGTCAGAGTATTTCAAAAGCCTTTTTATTGATCTGACTGTAATTGGTTTTTGTCTCTTCCTGCAGAAGTACTGACATCTTGCCATCTGTTATGTGCTAAAGCTCAATACACGCTCCCAAACTTAGTAGCAACATGCAGGCTTTTTCATAGTAACGTAAGAGGTCTGTGATGCTCATTACAAGAATAGGACAAAAGTTATTGTACTTATCAGATGATAGTCTAGTTTAAGGGCTATTTTGCACCTGTGTGGGAAGAAATAACGTGTTCAGAACGAAACCAGAGAAAGGGGATCTGCAAAAAGTGGGTGAGAACAAGGCTAAAAATCAGGCAGTTTGCTATCTTGGGACTAAGGCAAAAATGCCTGAATGACTCAGTCCTACTCCAGATGTCTGTGAAATGGCTCACTATTTGAGCAGTATAGTCTGACTCACTTCCATGACGCCTTGCGCTCCTTAGCGTTTTTGTGCCATTGCTGCCTTTCAAGAAGTAAAACTGGAATCCTGCCAGAATGTCTGCAAAAATGAGCATGGAATTGTAGATATTTTCTTCTCAGATAACATTGTACTTTGAAGCTATGGTTAAGTGGTTTTAGTTCTTTATCCTGCATTACGGCTGCTCAAGCAAAAACCATAAAATGCTTCTTGCAAGCTTCACAATTCCCTATGGATTGAGAAATCTACTGTTCCTATGCCAAGCTTAAAAGTAGTATTGATTCTAGATGAAACTATCTTCTAGGTCCAGTGGTTGCTTTGGAGTTCAATGGAGATGGTGCTGTGGAAGAATGTCGAAGCACTATAAATGATGTTTTTAGTGGGACTAAGGTAAGCTGATGTATTGCTGTATTGGCAGAAAATGTTACAGAACATCTAGGATACATCATGGTCAAGCTGTAATGTTGACATACTGCACGATCTTTTTAGGTTTCTGAATAGTAAAATCTGAATATCCTGTTTTTTTTGTTTGATTTCGTTTTTTTTGTATTCAAAACTCAAGTTGCTTGTCAGAGACAAGAAAAATTGCCCTAGGAAAGAGAGTACTAAATCCTCATATTCATTGAAGAATAGAAGATTTCCACTTAACTGTTATTTCACATAATAGTAAAAACAAGTTCTGTAAATATAGTAGGGAAAAGCTCTGCTCCAAGTCTTACACTGAAGTCTGCTTTGTGATGTTCTAGTCTATTAAACCCTGACGGAGATAATATGATGGGATTTCAACTTTTTTCAAGGTTTACTTCTGCTACGTAGGATATTGCGGAATGCCTTCCTTCAAAGGCATTTTGGTTTTTTGTTCTGTCAGCTTGTTTTACTGTAGCTTCTTTACACCACGCCTCCTCTTTGCTTGCTGTCGCCATGTCTCTGAATGGCAATGGTTTTGAGAAAGTTTCTGGAAACAATAAGAGCACTCCTGATAATGAGAAAGTGACAAACCCTTTGCTTTCAAGCAGCTGTTCAAATAAGACTAGAATGTCTTTGAGACATAGTGTCTATACAGCTCCTTGCTGTCTTTCAGTTCCTTTCGAAAGAGTTACTCAGAAGTAGACTGCCCGCTTTCTGGAAAACAGTCATCTTGTAGTAAGTCATCTCAAATGAAGCTAATGTTTGCTTTTTTCATGTTTGCTATCACACCAGCAAAAACCTGATGTCTGGTGGGCCTTAATTTGGCTCTCTGAATCTGCAGAAAACTAGAACTACAGTCTGGGCAGTGTTGTGATATTACTGATTCTTTTTGTGACCCAAAAGTCATCACTGCAAATTTTACCGTAAAAATAGCCTCTTTAAGCAGGAGCTTATGGTGGCTTTTTTAAGTGTAGTTAGCATTTTTTTAATTTTTTTTTCGTACAGAACAACGATGATACTGGGTAGGTAGTTCACTGGTTCTTCTACATCTTTTTTTTGCTATTCAAAGACTGAAATGATATTAATTATTAGAACAAATAAAATTTTATATTCTCCTCACTAAAATGATTGGCGTCTGTTATTGTAACACTATGAATGCCCTGATCTCAGATGGATTCAGAAAGCTCAGACTGTGCACTTCATTCTGTGAGGTAAGCATTGTTCTTGGAGGTGATCTGCAGTGTTTGGGTTCGGTTCCAAATGTGAAATTACTTACTGCATTTGGATTTTAAACTTCTGTTTACAGCCTGGTTCCACAGTAAAATCTACCTTGCTTATTAAATACTTTCTGCAGTGAATTAAGAAGCAGGGCTTCCTGAGAAGTAAATATCTTTATTTAGATAAAATGTAGCTCCAAAACTTCTGATAAACACTGGGTTTCTGCATGGATCCCTAGACAATTGAATATCATGAGTATACATTTTTTAGAAAATGTATTTCTTTCTTAGGACATAATTTAGAAGCAATTCAGGGAGTAACAGACTTCAGACTTATTACTACCAGAAGGTTCAGGAAGGCCCTATAAAATCATTTCACCTCATTGTTGGCTGCCCTTATTGTGTTTGAGAGTTGTTATAGTTCTCGAAGAATTATAGGTATCCTTGGTCAAGAAACAATGACAAAAGCTCTTAGGAAGACATGTATCCTGTAAGACTTTGCAGGAGATTAATCTGCTTTTAAGCAAGTGGCTGCATTTGCATTTAAAAAACGCAGTTAAAAATGATTAAATTAATCTGTTAACAACCTTATTTTCACCACATTCTTGTTTTGGAAATGAATCTGATAAACAAGTCTAGATACTCCAGTAGGGGTAGAGAAGTTCTTCAGCAATAGCACCACCAGAGCTTTTTCAGCTGTTTGGTAGAAACAAGGTATTACAAGGAGAGCCCTACACTATGCACTTAAGCGGACTTCCTATTTGTGTGAACTAGGTATGTCTACACTCTTTACCTCTGACATTGTTTCTGGTGTGACCTTCTGCACTTTTTCTGGCACGCTTTCTAGTATTGTTCCTCCGTCTCATCGCTTATTCATAAAATACTCTGCAAAATGTAAACTGTAATATCCTGGTAGGAAAGGATGTTGAAAGAAGGTATTCAATTGTTGTGACCATGGTACCAATCACTATCGCACCAAACAACTGCCAGATAATTAGTAGCTGTTGTCAGGTCCCTTCAAACAGAAGTCTATCATGTATCCAAGCAAGAGTCTAGGAGACTACTCACTTTGTGATATAATCTTTTCTTTTTTAAATCAGTAGTTTACTGGACAACAGGACATTAATCTTAAAACATAGTTTAAGCAAACCAATTCAAGGAACTTTCATGGTTTACATTCATGTGGTATTCTGAGCTGAAGCAGAACAGTGGTGACTGTAGGAGCGTAGTAATCTGGAATAACCCATTCCTTCAGTCCCAGCACACTTCAGAATAGCTCCGTTGGCTGTGCCAACACCGATGTGCTGAGACAGTGACAATTTCTTCTTGAGGTACAGAAAATACAAGATAGTAAGAACTCAATTTAAATTTTTGATTGAGGCTATCGCTTGCATGTTGAGATTGATGAACAGCCACAACATTTTCTGTTTTGCTGAACTATTTTGGCATTGCCTAAAGCATTTGTAGTTTATTTGCTGAAAGCTTTCAAAGATGACTGTTTTAGAGCTTAGATTTTCACATGAGTTGATCAGTTTTGCAAAATGCAAATGTAATTGAAGTTATTTTAAAAAATAATCATCTGATGAAGAAGCAACTAAGTATTTTTTGAGGGGAATATAGTGCAAGGGAGTCTTTAATTACAAACTCTGTCTTTCTCTTAAAGGAAAGCTTAATGGTAGTCTAAAGTTTTTGTGTGTTTGGTTCCCCCCCCCCTTCTGGACAGAGTTTTACTTTACCAAGCAAAATGCATATAAATGGACACCAGCTGAAGCTGTAAGCCCTGAATAATCGAGCCCCAAAATTTTAATTCCCATCAGTGGAAGGCTAGGGTTACTGCGGCTAGCATGTCTGCTAGGAACAGATGATGTGTGCACAAAGGGTGCATCAGGGCTGAGAGAATTCTAGGACTATTCTGTCACACAGTGGAAACCAACAGTCGTGCCTTTCATGAAATGCAAAAATAAAAATAACCATTACTGTCCCTGAATGAGCAAAGACTACTTGAACTTCTTTATTAGTGATGCATAACTATTTTCTTGTTTAATAAACAGGTTTTTGTATCAGAGAGCAAGGCATCAGCGTCTCAAGATGTAGACAATTTCTACAACTTTGCCGACATGCAGATGGGAATGTGAAGTTTAACAGGAAGGTGTTCATGCATGGTTTGTCTTGGCACTTCGATGTCAACGTGGCTTGAATATTGCAGTAGTATCTGAGAAATTTTGTCATTTGGTTTTGTATTTCTCATATATCCCTTTTATAAAGCTATCGGTGGTTTTAATACCATGTTACCTGAACCTGGAGTAAATGGCATAACTCCCCATGTGTGTTGTGTTTGAAACTTATATTTTGACTCCAGAGACAGTGAAGGTTTTCTACTAACTTTTTACAGTGATTTCTAAACTTCTATTGACACCTGAATGTTTCTTGTCAACATCTAATGGTAAAATGTATTTGAAAAGTGCAATGCTGATCCAAATTTAATGCAGTAGTAATTGTTATCTTTAACTTAGACACGTTGTTTAGAAAATGTGTTTATGTGAAACTCGCTGTTCAAAACTTTCCCACATGCAAATTTGTCTTCACTGGGGGCCAGGGAGGAAGATGTAGTCATTGACTTTTTCTGAAAGCCTAGTCTGAAATGAATTCTTGTAGCGTGCTTTCAGAAGCAGTGCGTGACTTATACAATGTACATCTGGCTTATTCTGCTTCAGCATCTTTTTTGAATAAAGTAGTTTGCAGCAGCATTTATGCTGAGAGTTGTCATAACATCAGTTGGGTAAGAGAGCACTCACCAAGCTCTTCTGCTTTGAGGTGAATTCTGAGCATGAGTGCTCTGCTGAAGATGCTCCAAGGTCCACTCATGGTCTCTGGCGATATACCTGCCTCCAGTATTCCCAAGTCATGTATGGGACATACACGAGGTTCCCTTGGACTTGGAGTGATAAGTCTCGGGCAGAATTGTTGTTTGCTAGGAGGGACATACAGCAACCAGGGGTCAGAGGAGGGCTCTGATGGCATTAAAAAAAGCTCTTCCTCACTAGACCCCAGGAGAAGGGTTTTACACTCAGTAGTAGTACTGAAAATTTGGCTGTAAAGTACTACATGCTGCTGTAGGATTTATTTTGGATTAATTCTAAAAACAGACCGAAGATGTGCTACTAGCATTTTGGGAGATGCATTTGAATAGTGATCAGTAAGGATGCTTATTGCTATACGGTGCATATTAAAATGCAAAACTATATGGATATTAAATACATGATTGATTTATTTTTGCATATTACATTCTTACTGATTTTTCTACATGAAATTAAATCTTACGTCCAGGTTTACAAGCCCTCTGTAATACTTGAACAGTTTGTGCGTACAGATGCACAAAACCAAATTTCTTAATTAAAATAGTGGCTTGCCAGTTTATGTTGCCTTTACAATCCATTGAACAGACTGGGGCTGTGTTGAGGTGCTAAAGCAATAATTTCCTCATTATGGTCATCTGTCAAGAGGGAAGATCTTGTGTATCTTAACCGAAAATGAGTTTCGACTCATCAGTTTCGCAGCTCTGGAGCTCCAAAAGTGGGTGGCTAAAAACACATCTCTCTCTCATTTTTTAGAATTAGCACATGAAAGAATCTGTTCTCCTGAAATTCATAATTCTGTCGTGCCCAAGAGATGTTCTGAGCTGTCATTTTGTTGCTACTAGGCAAATGCTTGCCCTTAGTTTAAACTATATATTGAGAATATGTCCTTAGGACCTCTTGTTAAAGTTATGCATAGATTAAATAAGGAAGAATATCTCCTGAAGTCACTAAACCATTAGTGTACTGCAGGTAAGAAAAATGTCACTTTTGTGAATGTTTTTATTTGACAAAGTGAAATAAAATCAAACTGCCACCAGAATCTGACTGGTGATGGAAATTACCACTCATTTGCACTTAGCCAGCCAGGATTTTTTTTTTATATGTGTGAGGAGAGGCTGTGAAAACAGCTAAAAATCTTAGATCGGTCTTCAAAGTACTAGCGCAACTCATCAATGAACATTTGCAGGAATTATTCTAGATACGTACAGTAAATGTATTTTTCTGGTATGGACAGTACATTAAAATTGTATAATGTACTTCAGAACTGTCATTGTGTAACTTATCTAAGCAGTGCATATATTGGACCATCTTGGTCCAATTTACAAATAATATTTCCAAATTTATATGCCGACACATATTATATGTTTATAGTTTATTTATTGTATCATCAACCTGCTCTGGAAAAAAAGTACTAAATTGATTTTTGTAATTACTTTTGCTGGAGGACAGGATGATAAATTGAAAATTAATCTAGGCTTGAAACAGTGGAAAAACTTCTATGTGCTAGGAAAGAACAGTGTCGTTTGGGTTTTTTTTTTTTTAACATTGATAGTCTGCTTACCAACATAAAGAGTTTTTAAATTAAAAAATAAAATAAAATGAAGGAGTTTCTTAATCCAATTATTTATCTTTTGACTTCAATTTCTTGCTAACAGGTGTTAAGAACACTGCTAGCCTAAGCATCAGGCATTGTATGCGTTACAGAATGGTACGTGCTTCACGTAGTCTTTGTATGTTTGTTGTATAGCTTTTTATGTAATTTGTATTGCACTGTGAATGTGATTCATAATAAACATTGAAAATCTAAACTCTGGAATTCTGGAAGACTTTTTAAAATTACTAAATATTGCGAAACATAATTACATTATATGAAGTATAAACACTGAATTCCATGTTTAAACAGGGACTTTAAACAGATACTCATAGCTAATTGAAAATAAACATTAATTCTGCAGTCATCCATCCTGCAAAAAAGGTGAATTTTTGACAGCAGTCACTGTGGATATGATTAACTTTACACTGCAGCTTTGCTAGTAAAATATGGAAGAAGGTTTTCTTATATCAAGCTGTAGAGATACAAGTACAGAGATTCCTGGATGGAGACTGTTAATGTACTTCTCCCTGATCTGTGTGTGCATGTGTTTGGTTTTTTGTTTTTTTGGGGGTTTTTTTGTTTGGTTTTTTTTTTTTTTTTTACTTGTAAAAGCTTTGTGCTTTTTAATCGTGCTTTACCCCTTTTGGTACTAGATACATGCTAGTGATGTGCTTAGAGCAAAACCAGATTGTGGTGGTTATACTAGTAGAATTGTTCATTTAGAAAGCAATTCCTTTGTATATCCCATTTAACATCTGAAAACAGGTAAAACCAACTGAAAACAGTTAAACATTTAATAAATTTCCAAACTCTGCTTTAAACTCATCAGAAATGACAATCTTCCAACTAGAGATGGTCTGGGGTAACTTTCATGAAGCGTGAATGTTTGCTAAGAGCATGAAGTACTGTATCAATATAACTTTCTTTTGAATATATTGAGTTAAATTGTGATGCTTTAAAGAATCAAAGCTTTTGGTTTACACTTTGCTATTATTGTACAAATTTACAGTTTTAAAAAAAAATCTTGAACCCAATTGGATCTGAGTTGCCTATTAATCTTTTTTACGTAGTATCCAAGTTGTAGCAAAGCTGTCCTTAAGTACTTTCACAATTTTTACCAATCAAATCCTCAAATACTAACATGCAGAAGCTTTGTATCTGTGCCCCAATTGCTAGAAAGTCACCCCGTTTCTTTTGTCATATCTAATAGTCATGCATAAAATGCATGGACTTAAAAGTAATCCGCATACCAGGCTGCACTTACATAACTGGGACAGATTTTATTTCAATTCCAAAAAGCAGCCTGAAACTTTTTATTACAAAATATGTGCTTCAGTCATTCTGACTAATAGGGACAAAAATGAGTTTTATTGACTTAAGTGTGAGCGAGAACTCTGTAGCTGAATATCTTCTCTTAAATGCTGGCTTTTCAGTGTTTTGGCTTTATTCATACAGCATTCAGCTTTCTGTGCATATTTAAATTAGCGTTGCTGATAATATCTGCTAGAAGGTGTTGAGTCCTCAGGCTTTCTTCCTGAAGATTTAGTAAAAGCTGCTGTGAAATGCACCTTTTAAGACCTAGTAGCAGCCCAGGTGCCTGTCTGAGGAGTACCTAAACTCTAGGATCTTTGCTGTCAAGTTCCTTGTTGACTCCTTTGGATCCTTTGTGACATTTCTTTTTTGAATCAATGAGTAAGTCTTCTGAATTCATAAGGGTGACGTAGGTCTTTGGAGGTCTGCAGGAACAGCTCTTCCAAGGCATAAACATGATCCAAGGCATAAACCTGATCTAAAACATCTAAATTCTAGTCCAACAGTATTAAAAGCTATGAATAAGTGCCGATTGTAAGTATTGTCTCTAGCATGCATGGATTTCAGTGGGAGGGTGCAAGCAGGCTGTAGCACTTCATTAAGTTGTGTGCTGTAGTACTGCATTCTTGCTGCAGTCTGTGTTGGAAGGCAGCTCTGTGGTGGTCCACTGCGTTCCCTGGACACTGCAGAGCTCGCAGTACGAGCATTAGCAATTTGCTGAGGATAACAATTTCTGAAAAATAACAACTTGCTGTATTGCCAGCCTGGAAGTTTTTCTTAAAGCTATCTAGTCTGAGCTCTGTCTCTCAACACAGTCATCTATGTATGGGAAAACTTTACAAGCATCAAACCTGGTAAAAGCAGGATGTACAGGAGACTTCACTGAATGGTTGGGAGTCACGGTGTGTTAACAGGCCAGACGTTAATATCTTCGTGTCCAGTTCGATAGAAGAATGCTTTTTACTGCTTTCATCTCTTCAGAATGCCTGGTTGCCGTAAGACAGTTGCTGGTAATGTTTGTGGTCATGCAGTCTTCCTGATGCATATGTAGTCATCGCTGGTTCTGAGTAAGAGAAGAAAAGGAGGGGGAAGTGAGAGAAGCTTTTAAAAAAAGCTCTGAAGTTTTCTGAGTACACAAAGAAAGTATGCAACTGCTCATTCCTTTTTTTTTTTTTTTTTTTAATGGATCTAGTGATAATCCCCAGCTATGTACAATTTCATGGCTAGAGTATCTGAGCACCTTCCCAGAATGTATTAAGCAATGTGACCGGCATCTGTCAACTATGAGTATTCCTCTTTCCCATTACACAAGGCTTTAAAATTGCTAGTGTTGTCAAGGGTCTAACAAGATCTTCCAAATACATGTGGATTTCCCTCACATCCTTCTGGTAAAACTGCTATAGAAAGTTTGTCCTTAAAAGCATCAGGTAAAGTTGATAGGTAGAAAATTACAATGGGGTTAAGAGGCTCTTGAACAGTTTAACTGAGTGTTTGTCTGATGTTCCCAAACTGCAAAGGCTAAAAGCAATGTGCTATGACAAATTCTATCCAAATGATGCGGCTAAACTTAAGGCTAGGCACCTCAGCAGTACTGGGAGCTCAAAGGACTCTATATCTGGATGACTAGTGGTACGTATCTCTCTACTTTTTCAACTTCATTTTACCACAAGTATTGTGGTGATGGAGTCCCAGTTCCTAGAGTCATGTGAGAATCTCTGCTTTCATTTTTAGGTACCTTTTGTCCTTGTCACAGTAAAGAAAACTTGAAAAGTTTTTTTTTTTTACTGTTTGAGGCATTAAACTTGTGTGTCTCAATAAAAAATTGAAACAAACTTTTTTGGGGTGGGGAAGAGTGGAGTGACTGTTGACTTGTGATTTCTGAGCACTGAAGGGAGCAGCAGCCTTGTGTCCCTCTACTTGCATGGGTGCTGACTGCTGTGGGGAGATTCCCCCCAAACTGCACATCCGGGGCTGAAGAGGCAGCTAACTTTCCAACTCTTTTAGGCAACATACACAATTTGTTTCTTCACTAATACAAGCATAAGATGTATTCTTTGATTCTTTTTTGTTAGGTACTTGGCATACGTTTAAGGTACGGAGCCATAATACTGATAGGTTTTGAAAACTGCTGGCAGTCCTCTTCATTCTGTATAGAAGGAGAAAGATAAATCGAAGATCTCCCTAAGCACAAAACTTTGAACTTGGCAGATCCTGGGAAGTGAAGCTGACACATTTTGCTCTAAAGAGAGTAAAAGCTTCATGCTTGTGGAAGTACTTTTTTTTTCTTTTTTTTTGTCTGAATGGGCTGATCTTTTTATGAGGGGAGACCTTCCCCCCCATTTCTGAAGTCCCTCCATAAAAACCACTTCAGGGGCTTTATTTTTAAAGGGTTCTGGAGATTAAATGGAAGGGCTGTGCTATATGACCTGAGGGCATCTTTTGATAGCTGCCCCAACAGGTGCTAAAGGATTGGATTCAGTGTTAGAGGTAAAGACAATCTTTTGAAGCTCTGAGTGCTCTTTGCTTCTATTTCTAATAGCAAGTATCTGAAACATTTTTAGTCACGTGAGGATTTAAAGACAGCTAGCCATCCTTAGATGAGATTCTGCTTTGCATTTTTTTCCGCAGAAGAATGAAAGTTACTCCAGAGCGATAATTAGCTCTCTCATTTGCAGGTGGGTGTTTGTGCTTTATGGTAACACTTCAATGATTTTGCTTGTGGTGAAAAACAAAATAAGGGAGTTAAACTCTTCTGTCTCTCGCCAGTAGCTGCCAATGCTTGCTCTGGTTTCAAGGACGTTGTATCAAGGTTTCATCAATGGCATCTTGATCTACGGATGAAGCGACTTTTATGCAGCGTCCACGCGTTTCAAAGAAAGGTGGTATAACCAGGCTTTGGTGTCTGTGTGTTTCTTAGCAGAGACAACTGGAATCGCTGCCCATGGAGGTTTCTACGTGCAGGCTGGGAATGCTGCAAAAACTCGGAGGTAAGGGGTATGAATTAACCTCCCAGACCTTTCCAATTCTTATTTCCCCCCACTACTCTCCCATGATACTGTGGCGTGTTTGTTGTCTTTTACTTCTCTGGCATCTAATCAGAGATAGCAGATTTTGTGGAAAAAAACACTTTTCTGTTGAAATTCACTGAAATACTTCTAGGTATTTCAATTAGAGATGCTTCTTTTGTGGCTCCAGTCCATGTTAAACTCTGCGTGACCCTACTTCTCAGATGTTAAACATTACTTCAGCGTAACTTTCTTAATACCCTAATATACTATGGGCAGCCTTTGTATGGCTGAATAATGACTTGGTTCAACTTGAGTGTGGTATACATGTATATGTTATTTTATCCTGACCCTGTCTCTTATACTTTTAGTTTCAAGAGCATTCCTCCCTTGGGAAGACTGTGCTATATTTTATTAACATGTTAACATCTGGCTTTGTGAATTCCTTATATTCTCTAGGTGCATAAGAGCATCTGTAGTTCATCCTTTCTCAAGAAAATGTGAAAACTGTGTTGCGTATGTCTTTAAAAAAACAACAGTGTACAATCTGCTTCCTATTTATTCATCTTGCTCAGTGTTCCTATAGAAATGCATAGCAAATGTAAACGTAATTCTGTGTAAATTCTTATCAAACGGTAAATAGTTTGCTAGAAGTCACACAGGATGAGATAACGACAAATCTATTTGCACATAAAAGCATTTATTGAATTAGTAGCCAGCCGGACTTTCTGCCATGGGTTTTCCGTGTCACCTATCTTTTGGCCCTAAGTCCACCCTGTACAGCTGTGGATTTACTGTAGAGCTAGAGGCTTGGATGTCGTCTTCTTCTGACATGTGACAGCCAGTGCGGGGGGTGTGTGTGTGTGATCCCAAGCATGAGAATGAAGATAGCTGCGCAACACCTTTCCCGGGTTGGGCTGCATCTGCTCCTGATGAAGTCATTCATATATAAAGTAATCTGGCAGGAGACTTCTCATAGGAATGTTTCCTTCACTGATGGGAATATGTGTTCTTCATTGTCCTTCAGAATGACGGATACTTTAAGCACTATATTTATATACTATACTAAGTGGATTTCATGGACACACAAAAAATAGAAATTTAAAATCCAAATGAAGATATTGGTACTTGAAAATGGTTTCTGTTTAGTTTAACTCAATTGGACTTTGAAGTCCTTTTATTACTAGAAAACAGGTCTTTTGCTATAGTGCATGGACGTGGTTTTATCACTCTGAATTCTCTTCATTTTGGACTTCAAATCTCTTGACTAAAAATCAGTATTGCTTGCCTTGCTGCATGGACCACCTGGTTTGAGGATTCCGCAAAGTGGTGGTGGTGGTGGAGAGCGTTCTTGGCATTTTACTTGATGTTGTGGTTTTCTGAAGCTGCTCAGAATGTTTTCCTGGCAAGTATATATTAATGAACAGAAGGCAAATGAGGTGATTGCTGGTGCATGAAGGAAGTCATACGTGTCAGCATCGCTGCTTGGTTGCGGTCTAACTTGCATTTGTAGAAAGCTACACTTCATATTGCACACAGGAATATTAACCAGCTATTGAAAAGAAAAAAAGATTGTATTTTTTTTGCAGCAGGTAGTAGATTCATGGAAGTCCTTGCCAGCAGTGATTTACAGTCAGAAGCCTGCATGGGTTCAGTGAAAGCTGACTTGGACAAGTACTTGGAGAAGTGATCTGTTGAGGGTTACTAAACAGACACGCCACATCCTGCTTGGGAAATCTGAGTAAGAAGTAGTTGGGGGCTTGCGGAGTGCTTGGAGGAAGTCTCTTACTGTGGATACCCACTTGGGCCAGGAGGAAGTCGATGCAGGGGGCCCGTGACTTGGTAGAGCAGGCGGGAGGCTGTCGAGCCAGATGGAACATTTGGCCTGAGACAGTGCCTCCTTTCTTACAATCCGTTTCACCTCATCTTTCAGCTGCTGCCTGGAAACACTGTCGAAGTGCAGCACAGGCACGCCAAACTATCCCTGCCATGCTTGCTGCTCACCTTTCATTCCTTTTCCTTTGTGCTCCTCGTTATTATATTCTTACTGTTTCTTCTCAGTGCCTAGCCTAGAGAGAAGAGCTGTATCCCAGATTTAAGACCCCAGGTTTTGATCTCCTTCTCTGCCGAGTTTCCGTGGCCTTTCCATGCCTCAGCTGCTGAGTGCACGGAGAACAGGGCTGCAGCAGCCAAAGGGCGCTCATCTCCAGATAAATCGCTTTGCAGCAGTCCTTCTGGGAAGGAAGGCAAAAAGGGTTTGCAGTCCATTTGACCCAAGCGATACTTGGCAATAGCAGCATGGGAAACGTGCGTGGATGTGGGGGCCCAATAAGGGAGGAGGTTTGCCAAATTTTTGCCGTTGTTTGTAACTGATGCTGCCTACTGTGCTATCAAATGTTGTTTTGATGGGCAACTCTGTCACAGGACGAACGATTAACACCAATAGCTGGCAAAAAGCTGCCCTAAGGTAGACCTTATGCTCGTTGTTTTACAAGTTGTGTCGTTTGCCTAAAATGTTCTCAATTTAGGGCAGGCCCGGGCGGGGATGGACGCGCAGGGCCCTCGGGAAGCTGGGGCAAGGCAGGCAGCACGCGGCGAGGCGACCGGCCACCACTGCCCCAGTCGCCCTGCCCGAAGTCTCGGTTGCCGCTGGCTTCGGGGACGCGGGCCGGGCGTTGCCACTCGCTTTCATCTGCTCGGGGCACCTCGAAGGAAGAAGCCATCTCCCGCCTCTCAGCCGCTTCCTGGCTCCCCTCAGCCCTGACGCCCGCCTGAAGGCCCGGGGCTGAGGCCTTCCCCTCAGGCCCCTTCCCGCCCGCTGGCCGGGGCGGGCCGGCTGTGCCGGCGCAGCGTGCAGGAAGGCCCGGCCCGGCGCAGGCAGGGAGGGAAGGGGAAGAGGCGGGGCCTGCAGCCCAGCAGTGTCAATAATACAATAGGGCTCTTGTGCGGCCGCCGCCGCCGGAGCAGGAGGCGGCGTGGGGCGGGCGCGGGACCGGGGCCTGGCTGCAGGCGCGCCGAGCAGCCGGCACGCAGGGCGGGAGCCGCCGCCGGCCACGGGCCCGGGCGGGCGGGCGGAGGCGATGCGCGCCGGCGCGGGACGGCACCAGCAGCAGCCGCAGCGGGAGCAGCAGCCGCCACCGCCGCGGCGGGAGCGCCAGCCCTGACGGCCGCGGCCGCCCACGCCGGCGAGCAGGGGAGGAGGAGGAGGAGGCGGCGGCGGCGGCGCGCCGGGCCGGGCCGTGCCGCGCCGCGCCGGCGGCGGGAGGTGAGCGCGGCCCGGGCTGCCCGCATGGAGGCGGGGCGGGGGGCGGGCGCCGGGCCGCCGGGGCCGCCGCGCCGGGCCTGTGCGCGGGGGAGGCGCCGGGCCTGCGGCGGGCGGGAGGCGGCGGCGTTTGGCGCCAAGGCCGGGCAGGAGGAGGAAGCGGCGGCGAGCGGGGGGAGGCGGCGGGTCCTGCGGGTACGTGGGGCGCGGAGCCGGGCCGGGGGTGGGCGGCGGGCCGCCCCTTCGGCGTGGGCGCTGCGGCCCCGGCCGCGTCCGGAGGGAAAAGTTGCGGCGGTTCCCCCGCCCCGCCGGAGCCGGGCCGCCGCTCCGCCCCCGCGCTCGCCGGGCTGTGCCCGCGGGGGGCGGCGGGGCCTGGGCAGGGCAGCGGCGGCGGCCCCCGGCGAAGCGCCCTTTTGTTCGCCGCAAGCCCGGAGGGGCGGTGAGCCGGCGGTCCCCGAGCCGGCGGGGCCCTGCCGGAGCGCGGCTGGGCGTGGCGGCAGGGCGGGCGGGCGGACAGACAGCCAGCCGGGCAGACAGACAGCCAGCCGGGCGCTTGTCCGCTGCCGAGCAGCGCTCCGGCAGCATGTCGAGGAACTTGCTAGAACTGAGTTTGACAATGAAGCGCTAGCGCAGCCCTCCCGCCTGCCCCGCCGCCGAGGTAAGTTTTGTCCTGGGCGGCGGGCGCGGGTAGCGGCCCGGTGCCTGGGGGAAGGGGAAAGGGATGGGGGTGGGGAAGGGGAAGGATGGTCCCGGCTCCGCTTCTCCGCATCAAACCTTCCTCCCTCGCACGGGGTTCGCTCGAGCCTTTGCTCATCTTCCCGCAAAGACATGGCTTCGTTTTGCGGGCGTAGGGCAACCAGTGTGGTTAGCGGCTGGGGATGTAGCAAAAGTAGCACTTGCAAATAATTCTCTGGTGGTTAATGGGAGAGTTGGGTACAGGGTGCCTTAAAATACATCTTAATGGGGAGAATAAATGCTGCCCCCCCCCGGTTTTTAACTACGGTTGTTTTATGAAAAGCATTTATAGTTATTGGATGAGTTCAGCTATTGTTCCCAAATTGTTTTAATGAGTGGCTACGTACTTTAATTAAAATATCAGTAAATTAGCGCTGTGCTTTAAAGCCATATTTTTTTTCACGTTCAGGAGAAGGGGATGCTGGAGGCAGCATCCAGTTGTGATTAGAAATCCTGTGATTAAAATACACTAGAAACTTGAAAGCTGTTGTGCCTCTCTGTTAATGTAAAAAACCCTTGCACTAAAACTGAAAGGTTAACAGAACTGTATTTTGTCTTGGTGCATGCAAAATGTTTTATCTGCAGCCAACTTTTTACGTCATATTGGTGCTTGTTGTGGGCTGTTCTGTAGAGCATCTCCAGCACACCTGCTAATCTCTGCAAAGCGAGACCGTGTCTTAGTTATGGTTAGAGCTAACCTGAAAATGCGAGAGGCGGTGAGTTTAGAGAGGACAGGGTAACCTGGATGAAGGCACGTTAGCATAACTATCAAGCCTGCCACAGAGTTCCTTAGCAGGGCATCTGAAAAGCCTTCACCTGTGCTTACTGAAGGGAGAAAATGCAGTTTGGAGTTGCTGTAGTTAAGAGAGTGTCTTTTCAAATTAAAAGCAAGTTAATGCTTTTAGGATCCAAAGTTTTGCGTGTTGGTTTTTTTTTTTTTTTCCAGCTGAACTTCTGACCTCTTTCCAGACTAGACAGGACATGCCCTGTTTTTAATGCCAAAGAGGAGCCAAAGAAAGCTCTCTTCTGCGAAAGTTGAGCTTTGTAAGCAGTAAAAGTCATCAAAATAACGAGAGCTGTTTCTGTTACCTGTCCTTCATTTGATGTTTCCTCTTTCTAGGTTCCTTTTACAGAACAGGCCTCCCTACCTCCCCCAGCAGGAAAAATTCCCCTGAGTTGGATCAGTCAGCACAACTGTGGGGTTTTTTTGTGTTTGTTTGTTTTATTTGCATTATGTACCTGTAGCAGATACCTGCAAAGATTTGCTAGAGACCTGATGCAGGAATTTATGCAGTGGCATTTATTGACAAGGATGCATGTTCATTTGGGATTTTGTTAAAATCATGAAAATCCTCTGTGAATGTAAAAGTCTGGGCTAGAGGATCTCAGTGTAGTGTTAGAAAAAAAACGGCTTTTTCCTTCTCTGTGGTTCCGTGGACTACCTCTCTGTGGCAGAAAATCAGGAAGTTTGTGTCTGGGATTTATTGGGATACCTGTGATTGTTGTGGGCTTTTTGTTTTGGTTTTTAAAATACACATAGCTTTCACAGAGCTGGGTGGTTTGCTTATGGAAGAGAATTTACAAAGGCTGCTTGGCTACAGCTGAGGATTATTTTTACCTGTACAGCTTCGTATACATACACATAGGCAGACATACATGCGTATGGCCACTGAAGTAGCTACCACATGCTGAGTGCTGTAGAGCATTTATCCCAGAGGCTTGCTGAAGCTGGCCTGTGGGGTGTCTTGACTGGTGACCTGAACTCTTGGCTGGCGTGACTGCAGGTGTCTGAGGCTGTGATGAAAACGGCTGGATTTGTAAGATCTGCTGGTGAGAAGTGAAGTTAAATGCTGTACAGGCTGCCGTGAGTTTGAGTTCGAAATCGATACCCCTGCAATGTTTCCCGCGGTCTATTTAAGTAGCTTATTTCAATCTTTGAAATTAATTTCTGACCATCATGCCCCAGAGGGTAAGGAGCACAGCATGGTGTCTGTACCTTTTCAGTTAGCTTGGCAAGACCTGGGATATATCTGGAGTAGGGACGTGTACCCATTTTTATAGTGCGTCTTTTATGACCCATGGATGAAAACCTTACGTAAACCTCTGCTTCTGTGGTGCGTCTTTCTCCTTGAATCCCTAGAAGTTTCCTTTAGAAGTTGGTATTTGGTTTTGACGGCTATTACCTGAATATGTTTGATAGTGTAGTATTATGCCCACTCTTCAGAAAATACAGGGCAATGTAATAACAAAGAACATTGTATTCAACTGAAATTTAAAAGTTAATATTTTAGTAAGCATGGGTATAATTCTCTCCACGCATTTTATAACCAAAACCTTGCTGTTTTGTCTAGATCACTGGTGGGGTTGCTTTTTGGCTGGTGTTATAGACAGAAATGGACTTAGCCAAAACTTTCTATTTGATCGTGTCAGCTTAATCTCTCCCCACTCCCACAATTTTGCAGGAGCTGCAGCTAAGGGGACTCAGGGGCTTTTGAATTTCTGGAGAGGGGAACCCTTCCTCTGAGATTGTGTGGCATTTCTCTTTTCTGAAGATTTGAAGTGTTTATAACACTTGAGGCTTCGTGTAATTGGAGACTTAAATGCAATTTTGACATACTTTACTTAAAATGGAAACTAACAAGTTAATAATAGCTCTTATCGGGGATATTTATGTAATGGAAGCCAACAGATGCTATTTGCATCTTGAAGAGCTGATGTATAAAATGTTATGTCAGGGCCCTGGCAGGTTTTGTGCTGGCGGAGGCTGGGTCAGGTGGGAGTGGGAGATGCCAGAGATCTGTAGGGCTTGATGGCACCTCTGAAAAGTGAGATAACTAGATGAAACTTTGCATTTTAGCACACAGCTGATTTTAACTTAATGCTGTTTAAAGTAAAAAGAGGGGGAGAGGTGATTTCTTTTATATTTATCCACGCTAAATGATCAATTACACTGTCACTTTAAAATGGCTTTTCTTTATACTATCTTCTAGCTGCAACTGCACATCTGATGTTCAGAACACCTACAAAGTGTGTTCATAGATACTATTTTTATTGATACTTCAACTTTTTTCAGCTATAAGATGGTATCTGGCAAAGGAGACTTAGAAATGTAACCTGACAGCCTGGGTGTCGACTTCTGTGGAGAGGTATCAGACCCACACGTTGCTGGCTCTGCCTTTCCGTGTCTGTGTAATTACTGACCACCTCCCTGTTTCCCTGGGCTGTTCACTCTTTCATATTTATTTACTTCCAACTCACCTTTCTCTAGGTGGCATCTTGAACTTTTCCAGCATTTAAGATCTTATTTCAGTGTGTAGGAGACCAAGAATTTGGGGATTAGAGCAGGCTGGGATGTGTGATCTTGGGCCTAACCAAAGCTCCTGCGTTTGTAGAGCTATAATACAAGCTTTACTTGGATTTAAAGAAGTGGAAGAGACCCTGAGCTGCGAGCACGGCTGCGGAGGCTCCACTGGCAGTTGTTAAGTCATCCTGTTCAGAGGAGCAGGAGAAGGTGGGAGGGTAAGCTTATGACTGCTGATGCTATTTGTTATAACTTTCTCCTGGATTAAATACCGGGATGCTTGCCTTAGCTTGTTAAACTTTGTTTGAAAACTTTGGAGTGCTTTCCTTCTTCAAAGTACACCTGTTACAGCATTAGATTACAGAGCTGTGTTTCTTGCTTATGGAATTGAATGCTGAACATAACATATTGTGTCGTTAATGCCTCCTTGTGTTTTAATTAGAGCTGTAGGGAGATGTTAAAAAACAGGTTTATACACATGCCTGACTGGTTGCTAAAATGAATATGCTTGTCATACGGTCCTGAGGGAATTGCGTATTATTTCGCTCATCTACTGTCCAGGGCTTCCCTCCTCTCCCGCCCCCTTGTTTTCTTTTTCCTTTTTCCCCCCTCGCTCTAATAAATTCTTGCTTGAATGTTTTCTGGGGGTCTGTCGTATCTGCTAAAAGCTCCTGACGGTGGGGTAGCCTTTGCTGGTGAAAGGCTCAGACTCTCCTTTGCGTCCTAGAGAGCAGTTTCATGCCTGCGCAAGTGGTTTGATGCACAGCAGGTCCAACAGCTTCCAAGGGTTGGCGCTGTGCGGTGGGTGAGTAGACGCTGGAACACCTGGGATCCTCCAAAGGGAGGGTGGTACCCCGCTTACCAGGCTGTGCAAAGTGAAACAACTGACCAGGAGCGTTTATTGCAAATAGTTAATTCTGCATGACTGTGTTGCAAAGTGTTTTCCACGCTGTGTTTTAAATTCACAGGTCGTTCTTGTTTTGGAATATGCTGTTGGGTAGATGATCAAGTAGTGGAAGGAAAACTTCTGTATAGGACATGCCTGTTAAGTAGCTTTTAACTGTGTTATATAGTTTATCATGGAGTACTGGATGATGGAAAGTCTTTAAATATGCAAATAAATGATGTGTTTGCTACAAATCTTAGACAACAGTTTTTTGGTAAAGGCATTCTGGTTGTTAGGTTGATACACTGCTAGGTTGATACAGTAACATGGGTGTTCAGGAGCACTTGAAAATCACAACTAAATTGAGCTCATGCCACTTGAAAAATGTGAGTATTGGTTTAACAGACCGGACAATTTTTAAATAATATTTGCTTTAAAGAGGATGAAGATGTTGAGAAAATTATTATTTTTAATGCAGAAATATTTAAATCTTCTCTATGTATCAAGTATAGGAGAATAAAATGGCAGTATTTTTTCTGTGTGGCAGCAGAAAGAATCTTACATCTTGAACTGCTGGTTACAAAAATGTATAGGAGAAGTGTGTATCCTGACATGGGAGGAAAAAAAATGTCCCTAGTGGGATTACTTGTGGTTTTTAATTCTCTTTATTGTTTGCTTTTAACTGCTTGTATTTCTTTAATATTCTTCCAGTGTTGATTTGCAGGCTTTGATATCAAAGTCGCCGTAGAGGACTCATCGTTTGAATTAGTGCCACATCCCATGCGGATTTTGGCTTTAAGGAGGGGGGGAAAACAAACCAAAAAAACCCAAACCCAAAAACCTCATGGAGCTAAAATACACAGTATACCAGTGAGTTACGAAGATGCGCAAGAAAATGGTAGGGTCAGCAATTATCTGGTGAGGAGGAGCCTCAGCAGAAGGAGAGGTAGGAGTAATACCTCTCCCACTTTTATTAGTACTTGCAAGGGAAGAGGAGTAACAAACTTGTACTCCTGTTCCTGCTTTCATGCAAATAGGCTCTTTTCCCAGCAGGTAATTGACTGAAACAGTGATAAGAGGTGATTACTCCACAGTACAATGTAAACCTTGTTAAATGTTGTTTGATAGGAAGGAGAGGAAATGCTGATTTCAAGCACAGAAAATAGTTTTCTCTGTTTTTTCAAGAATGCAGACCACTGACTGTGGTCTGCGAAGGGAAAGGTTACCGGTTGTCACGTTGCTGCGCTTTGGTAGCGTTAACCTTGTTTGGGGGAGTTCTAGCAACTCTTCAACTTCAGCCTTATTCAAGAGCAGTTGTGTTCTTTTACAAAAATCAAATTGACTGTCATTTAAGCGACTGAAAGGCAGATACTTAAACCTGATAATGAAGTTGCAGTCTTCCTTATGTTAACAACATAATCATTTCCAGCGTAGCATGAAATGAGCAGTCTTAAGAAGTAAGTGAAGCATTTTGCCTGACAAATTTGAACTTGCAGCTCTGCAACAGAATGTGCTAAGAGTGAGGGAGGAACTAAAAGGTTGATCTTAATACAAGGTCCTTGTTTATGAGCAGCAATATTGTAATGGCTGTTGGCATACATAGGAAGTAAAATTCACTCCTGCTTAACAGTATTGATTCTTATATGAAAACTATTTTTGCAAAATATTTTGTCTGCATTACAGAAATTAATTTTCTGCACTTTCTTTGGTTGGTGCTTCTTCATATTTTTGGGCTAAGAAAGAAAAGAAAAAGGTGTAAAAACTTGTGGGATGAAATAATTCCAAATTTTTTAATATAAATAAAAATAATGCAAGGTGGGTTTGTGTGCTCTTTGCAACTGTTATCTTATCAATTTAGGTGGTTTTATTTTGTTTTTTTTATTGGTTTTGTATTTTTTAAGATCTCATACGATAGTTTCCCAATGACATTTTGTGAAAATTTTAAAAGTTTTTCTTTATTCAGTTATTTTTCAGGTGTTTAAGTGTGGTGGAGTTGGTAGTAAGCATGAGATTTTTTTAATCAAAATACTTTCTTTTATACAGCTAGCGTACAAAGAGTTTACTGACAGTGGCAATTGAAAGAGATTTTGCCAGTGACTAGCGGTTTACATTCATGCAATTTTGATGGACACCTGACTTGCTCTAATCAGATCTATATGCCTATAGAGAGGTGAGATAACTGTGCAAAAACTGCTGCCAAATACGAAGACTCTGGCCTGAGCTCAGTGAAAGAGGAGGAGGTTAAAAATTACTTTATGTATCAGTACTTAGTGCATTCTGTCTTTCCTTTATTGCTTAAAACTGTATATGTATGGTTCTTTGCTAGATCTGACGTGTGGTGTTTTCATTTTTCCTCTTCTGTAAATGCCATAAAACTTCAGAAGGTGGGACCTAAGTTATTAGAAAGCTTGCAGTCCTGACAATCAGCTCAGTGTCAGTCAGAGCCCCGTGACTCCCATTACGTGGATTAATGTGACCTAAGTGCTGTCTTAGATCCTTTGTTTGGCATCTTCTGTGTACTTGGTCTAGATTTTCAGAAGCCTCTACGTAACAGCAAACAAGGGCAGCATGAATTTAGGTTGCTGAAGTCCAATAGCTTTTGCAGGTGACATTTCATTCTCTTTCTAATATTTTGTTTTCTGTGCGTTTGTGTCTGCGTGCTTGACTTTCACACTTCAACCAGTCCACTTTTGAGGTATGGATGGGTTAAGAGTTGGAAAAAATGTCTATGAAGTAAATTAAAAAAGGGGGAAAAAAAAAAAGCCTCAAGTGTACACGACAACTTGAACATGATTTATAGTTCTCACTTATCTTTCCTAGCCGTGTCTTTGATGCCTTTGTAGTCTCCCATTGGCTGTCCCCTCTTCTATTTGCCTTGACTTCCCAACTTTTTCCTTGTTATTGGAGGAAACATTGTTTCCAGTGAGTGTCTCGCAGTCTTCTTGGGACCCTGTCAGTCAGCTAGGTCAAATTAAATCTGTCTTCTGTACCAGACTGCAGAAAGTATGGACTTCCAGATTATTTGCAATTGGTCTGAAAATGTTTTGGCAGACGTTTTGGGATTTTATTTTTTTTTTAATTTTTGTATAAGATTTGTATAGGTTTGCTAGGTCAGATAAAGAGGAGCTTTTCCCTCATCAGAGTTTTTATGTGAGATGTTATTTTTTTTGTGGCTAGTACCTCTGTGTGGGTTTACCTATGTGTATATATAAAAACATCATCCACTGAAAAATCAAATTGTATTTTTTAATATTCATAGAAAATAAAGAATTCGTGATATAACACTTTTTTTTTTAATGAACGCTTGTATCGATGAGTATTTTGCTTGTGTATTTAACAGAAACTTCTGTGCTCTTATTCCTGCACATATATGTTGTGCTTGGTTAATCAAGTTGAATCTGTGAGTTTGACTTAATGTAAATACAGTTGCTGTGTTGTGTTTTGTACAGATGATAAGTATGTTTCAAAAGCAAACTTACTTCTATGGATCAAGAGGAACCCCTGGAGAAACAAGACAATGACAAAGCATTGGTTTAGTGGCGTGACTTTCAAAACACTTAAAAGTAACCAGGATGTACTTGTTCTCAAATCCTTTTCTAACCATTTTTTATGCTATGATAATTTCTTTGTCAAAATGCTTTTTTTCTGTCCTCCTTTAAGTCGTTTTAGGGAATCTGTATTAAGCTCGTTCTATCAAAGAAACCTTCCTTTCTAACAGTTTGAAGGTGTTGCACGAGTGTTAACTATGTTACCATGATCAGACTGGTAATATACATTTAATTCTGAAGAAATGGAATTAGTGTCAGCCCTTGCACGAGGACTATGGAAGTTGAGCCTGCTTCACTCCCATACCAGACTTCTTTGGCCATAATAAAGCATCTTTGGAGCTATCTTTCAGAGGTTTTAATGCCAAGTTAGGGTACTCTGTAGCACCTCTGCCTCTTCATGAGGGCTGTAATCAGTCAGAATTGTGAGTTTAACTGCATGACAGCAATTCTCAAAGGAGAAAAAGCTCAGCTCCTGTGTTTACTTTCTCTGTTGAGCTTTCCAGGGCTGACAGGATTATAGGGAGTTTTGTGCTTCAGGTGGTGGAAGTGATGTAAAACTCTCAGGCAGCAAACATATTAAAGCAAGTTGTCTTGTCTTTTCTTTTCTCCCGCCCCCCTTTGGGTCATGGATGGGGTTTGGCGAGTGTAGCACAGAGGACTGTGTGTGCCTGAAGTGCAGAAATACCAGTGTGTTGTGAGAGGCAGCATTACCTGCTGTCCTCCTCGGAACTGGTGGAAGCCTGTCCATACAACGCAAGTGGCAGTCTCTGTATGTGTAGTTTAACCCCTTGCTAAACCATGTCAAAAGCTTTGCCTTCATAAAGATGACAGCTTTATATAGTGGAAGTCTTATTTTAATAAACTAGGAGAAATCATAAAGATCTGTATATTTATAGATAGTTTTATTAAAGGTCACATTTTTCCTTTTGAGAGTAAGCTCTTCTGGCAATGGGTGCTTTAAAGGAATAATTCTCTTGCATTACAACTTGATCTTGCAACTCCCCCACTTCCCCAGCATATCTGCATCAGGAAATTTTGAGAAGACGTGAAGTCAGTTTTTTCACTCAGAAGTTCTGCTCACAAATTCATCAGAAAAATGCCTTGCTGATTTCTGACTTCATTTTGGCACTGACTTTAATTCCTATTGACTCCACTGAGGCCAAAATTTCCCTGCTTGTTTCTCAGAGCTTGTCATGTGTTTTGTCTGACTGAGCAGGAACGGCTTTGGAAAAGGATTAGTTAGTTGACACAGGTTTCTCTTTCACAGCAGTAAAAAAACCCCAACCCTTTCCAACCATATAAGATCATCTTCAAGGAAGAATTCATTTTTGGTTGCTGCTATGGAATTTGCAGCCACAAAGGATGAAGTTGATGAAGTCTCATTTACTGTGTTTTCATGTCTGCCGCTTCATTAATTGTCATTTGATTGTGCTCCAAGCCTTGTGTTTTGTGGTCTAAGTGCAAAGCTTGGGCACTTTATTTATTTATGGGGTTTGTTTGCATGGGGGGGTGACAGTTTGAGTGCTGGTGCGATGTTCGGATGCCTGACCAAGAAAGAACAGGAGGGCTTTCCTTATAAAATCTCACAAATACCAGCATCCTGAGTTTGATGAAGGATGTTGAAAGTACTTTAAATTACATTGATGAGCAAGTGAAGTTAACACTTTTAATTTCCTTTTGCTTGTCTTTTTTTTTTTTTTTTTTTTTTTTTTGGGTTTTGTG